>VWYE01008527.1:4670-25713 GCA_013398995.1 Alaudala cheleensis | reverse complement strand
GAGGTCTGCTCACCCTTTGATGTGTCCAGCTCTCACCAGTGGCTATGAGAACTGTGCACAGGAGGTATCTCCACATTAACACCCACTCCAATTCTCTCAACAAAGGACTGTATGATTTTTATTTTCACTTTGCAACAATAAATGTTTACAAATTGTTGCAGCTGGGCCAGGTATCTCTGCATATTCTCTTTGCTCTCCTCTTTCTTCAGCAGCAAGTTAAAAAAAAACCCCTTCCAAACAAAAACCAGCTGAGAAATCACAGTGACTTTATTTACTTGTTTTAAAACCGAGAAGAGCCAGTTTCCTACGGGGAGAGATCATTTTGGGAGCTGTTCCAGATTGTCTCAGAGCTGCTTTCCCAGTTGCTGAGAGCAGCTCTGGGAGCCCTGTGCCACACCTACCCTGACCTGCACACACTCGTTTGAGAGAGCCCCACGGAGCAGCACGGAGCAGAAACCTGCAGAGGAAATGCTTGGGAATGCAGCGGAAGGAGCTGGGAAGTGGGAAAGTCACGAAACAGCAGCCACAAGCGGGGTGGCAAAACAGTCACCTCTGTGCAAGGGGACAGGTGTGGAGTGAAAGGTGGAAAAGGAGCTCATTCTACTTGTGGGAACTTTTCGTAACCATAAAGCAGGAAAATTACGTAACGAGCAGGTTCCCACCTCAAAACTGTCTCAGACCTTTCTCAAACTACCACCAGGCTGGCATCTCCCACCAGGAGGCCACACTCAGGACAGCCAGTCTCACATGCCCAAGGACTCTCCCAGGCTCTGAGACACAGAAAACCCCACATCTGCTCAGCAGAGCTCAGCATTCTAACCAGGGTGGGTGCACACTCCAGGAGGAACTTCCAGGACCCCTCTAGCCCCATCCTTGCACAGGGTCTGAGGACAGCATTAGAGGCAAAAATCACTGCATGAAATACTTACAGCAGTACAGGCTACTGCATCCAGCACCCCAGAACACACAAGAGCAGGTGTTTATTTATTAACACAGATTTCTTTTGGTCCACCTGAGCTCTTAGCAATGACTCTGCCAAGCACCAAGGAGCTCTCAGACTCTCTGGCTGTGCTGTCAGCTGTCAGTCAGATCATCTTCTAAGGTGTGTCTTAACAACAAGCTCTGTTACAAAGAGATGAGTTTGGCCTTTTACCTTCAGGCCCTCCAGTTCGGCAGCATTCTTTTCAGCTGAAGGAAATGCTTCCAGGTCTCCTAACACAGCTTATCCTGACACCTTAACAGAGGAAAAACACCTGCAAATAATCACTTTCTACTGGGAAAACTGGAGTCTTTTATCACTTACATACATTTACTGGCAATTAACTGGCAGAGAAACAAAGAAATCAAGTTTTCTAGAAAAGCCTGCAGTTGGTGATATGATAAGTGGAACATTTTTCCTTTTAAAGTGCAATCCTGCTGTACACACATACACTTATCAACACTCAGGTTACAAATCCCACAGAATCCATGGGTTTTAAAGATGCAGACTGTGTTTGACCTGGGAAAAAGGAGCATGGTTCCTCCTTCTGGATTAGTATCAAACACAATCTGGGCACACACAATGCACCTTCTCCCTCCTGTGCCAAAGTATATACCTCAGACAGCAAAGGCAAACCAGCTCCAGGGTTACACCTAACCCCTGTTGCAAAAGTTCTTCAAGCCAAAGCAATCAAACCCTAGAAGAACTGTGACGCTGTCACAAATTTTATTCCAAACCATGCAATCTTTGGTATGACTTCTGTTGGTCTCCTTCCTCATGCTGCATTGAGAGATACTTAAAACCCCTCTACTTTCACTGGAAAGGAAAAGAGTGTGAGTTCCTTGCTGTCACCACTGCCCTGAAAAATGTGAAAAATGGCCTCCAGTTCTGAGAGCTCAAAAACCAGAAGACCAAGAGAACAGATGCACACATGACTACTTTTTTTAAATCTCACCATTTTTCAAACCCCTCTCTTTTGTTTCTGGGGGATCTGACTCATAATTTTCAGAAGCAAACAGGAAGCCCTGCAGACATCTCCAAGTATTTCCTCTCTCCACCCCTCCACCCACCCCTCTTGTCTTTTACATAATTTCTGGAGGCTTTATTATTCCTTTTGCTATATTAGCAATGAAATAGCACTTCCCTACACCAGCTCCAGTGCACCAAGGTGCAAGAGACCCTCCTTTGCCCAGTTCCAAGGGAGAGATGTCCTCATCTCCCTGGCAGGACAAAGCAGGACCTTCCCTGCCTGAGGAAGCCAACCCTGGGGGGCTGGCAGGAGCCAGCTGAGGGGAATTCACTCCTGCTCCCCACAGCAGAGTGGGACCTGGAGCAGAGAAACAGGATGAAGAAGTGTTAGAAGGTAATATGCCGGGAAAGCCTTTTTACCTCACTCCATTTATTACAGCGCTTCCTTTCATTGTATACATGGGAAAAAATAACATTTCCCCTTCTCCACTCACTGGCAGGACCTGTCAGAGCGCCGGGCAAGCAGCTGCTGGGCTGGGCAGGAGGCGTGGCAGAGGGACAGCCTGGGATCAGCTCCTCTGCAGGCAGAGTAGAGCCCTGGCTGCAGCACACTGGGTTTTAGCTTGTCCTGCAGAAAGTTCTTGATGTCCTCAAGCAACAGGGGGTGGCAAAGGCAGAATCCAAAGTGTGGGAAAGGCTGGCAATGGGATGGCACATGGCTTCAAGGCATGAGTGAGGAAGACAGAACCAATACGAGGGATGACAGGAGAAGTGACCTGGTTTGAAGAAGGCCATTCAGCTCCCATAAGGAACTGGAGCAAAGTCAGAATGTGATGGGTGGTGGGCTAAGTAGCCACCATTCCTTACTCTCAACCAGGATGGTGGGGACCATGCAGAAATACAATGGAAAGCCACCTGCTACCCCCTTTAGAGATGACAGTTCTCTCTGGCCAGAGTAGACAAAGTAAATGAGATACATTTTAGTAGCTCTTCTCAGGAAGAAGGCATTCTGCTTTTCAGGGTGCTTTGTGTATTCCATCTCTTTGTGTCAGTGCAAGATCTTACATGCAATTACAGGCAAGCCTGAGATGCTGAGGTTTATTTTCATTACACCCCCATTCCCACAGAGACTGTGTAGCAGCAACCGCTCCTGCACACTCTCCCTGCAAAGGGAACCTGGACACAAAAACAAGCATACCAAAGCTCACATCTAGTTTCAAGTTAAACTAATTGGTACAAACAGCCTCCACTTAAAAAGTTCTAATCTAACACAGTGCAATAATATTTAGCACTCTAAAACTATTCTAACCTTTTCCTTATCACTCCACAAAGCTCTCGGACACATTATCACAAGAGCTGAACCCGCTGCCTGGCACATTAAGATTAAAAACCTGCCCACTGCCTCAGCTACTATTCCCTATTCACTTGTGCACAGTAAATAATACTCCACAGCTATAAGCTGATCTGAATAGATAGCAGAGCACCCCACCCAAAAATCAGCTCCATTTTTATCACCTCCCCAGATTTTATGATCTAATCAAAAAGCCAATCGTCTATCGCTGTGGAGCAGCTTTGCATAGGGTTACACAGTTCCTTCTCCAAGTCAAACAGCACCACATTGTCTGGGATAATCTCATCCACTCACATAAACAATTAGTCTGCTATATTTTGATTAACACTTCCGTTTAAGAGGACATTGAGACGCTTCAGCCTGAGTGGCAGAAGGTCTGGCCTCCTGCTAAAACAGACATGCTCTTCCCAAGCTTCCTCCCTGACTGGAAATCCCAGCTACCAGCCTTGCCCCAAGCAGCTCTCTGGAGCAGAATTCTCCACTATTTTCTGATTTGACAAAGGGAAATAAAACAGCATACCTGACACTCCTTTAAGCTACAAGACCCGTAGATCACAGCATTCAATAAAAGAACTAAGTTGACCCAAACGAAGGCAAGGGCAAAAGTAAACATTAATCTGGGTCATTCATTTCACATTACAACCTTTCAGAGCCTGAGGGTCTCTAAGCAACAGTCAACCCCGTTAGCACAAATCATCTATTAAATTGCTTAAGTATATGAGCTCATATTGCCTGGAGAGGGCTGAGAAACATTCACATAAACTGTTTTGATGGGGAGCAGTAATGTGAAGCCACTGATAAGAAACAGCTTGCAGAGTAAGTGCACATCCACAGCCTCGGTGGTTTGAAGAACTGCTCACCAAGGCAAAAGACACAACCATCTCTGATACCACAGTTTACTCACATATAAATTCTTCCATCAGTACAGGGCCCTAAATAAGACATCACAAGTTAATTGCTCTCTTTTGATCCATTAAGATAGAAACAGATACTTGTTAAGCCTAAATATTATCGTATTTCTTAGAAAAACTGAAGCAAAGATTTATTTCACTGCATGTATATGCTGCCTGCTACTATGCTTACTTAAAAGGACTACAAATTATTCCTGTACCTCACAATGTGCTGTTCATCTGGCTGGACTGCAGCTTCGTGTCAGCAATTATGTGAGTTGGAAGTGAGCTTGAGCCTTTGTTCTTTCTTTTTTCTAACCTTTAATCTGAAAAGGTTTTAGAACATGTTTTTGTTTATTTTTACCTTTCAAGTTTAATTTTTGTCATAGGAAAAGAGCACCAAAAATAACTATTTGTTTGTGTTTAAAGCTCTGTGTTTACACAACAGAAAAGCTTGTCTCTAACTTGTCATCCTGAAATTTGAAAAAAGTATCACAGCACTTAACTCACCAAAGTTCTGCTAAGTTCCTGCCAACTGACTTTGAAGAGATCCTGTCATAGCTGTAGAGCAGACTTTCAGGGGCATTTAAATCAGATATTCTGCTGACTTACTCTGGCAACACAGTGCCCAGAAAACAACTGACCAGCAAGTGCTCAGTTCTCTGTCTGCAAGGGATGGCACAAATATCCAACTTCCCTCCTCTAAGCACACTGTAGCCAAGGTGAAAGAAGTAACATGAGACTTCACAGCACCCCCTGAAATCCCCTCTAGGCAAGACCCATCTGAAAGCAGCTGCTGCCACATTAGGGCTAATATGAATCAGAAATCCAGGCACAAAAATTTCATCTGGACACCCAGGGGCCAGATAAAGGTGGGAACAGCAGCCTCCAAAGAGAGAATCCCTCATCCCCAGACTAGGACCAAACCATGTGGAAAGAGCCACCAATATTCACAATGCACAGGAAAATCCTCCTCCCTCTCCTCTTCAACTAGATTAAATAACCCACATCTCATTGCATTCATAATAATTCAGTCCCATTTTATATGGAGAAGGACTGAGAACTCACAGAAGGTATTTAAGGTCCACTCTACAAAACAGATCCATATTTCTTTTGGCTGCAAAAGTCAGGGAGAAAACACATGCACTAATTTTTTAACAGAAACAATGAGTGCCTTCAACAATGCATAGAAAACAAGTACTCAGATTTGATCCCTCAAGCTACCAGTACATAAAAACAACCAAAACCCAGCCAAAACACAGACATTCCAAAGCTCCTTCAATGGGTAACATCATCCACCATCACAGATACCCACAGCCAAGGTGTATAGAAGGCTCTGACAGCATTTGAAGATACCTGAAGATGTTTCATCACTCAGGCAAGCCTGTGAATACAATATCTTCGTTATCCTCAGAGAACTGAAGTGACTGAAAAGAAGAGCTGAGAAGATATTTTCAGTCCTTTCACGCTAAAGGGATAAAATTCCTTTAGTTCTTCTATGACCTCTGCTAAACTGAGATAATAGATGAAAAGCAGCTACTGAAAACAATGGTTTCTTTCACCTCAGCTTGTTGGAAATCTTTATTCTTGATCTGGTCATGAACTTGGTCTTCTTAGTCTATGCACTTATCACTACAAGGGTAGACTATTTTAACATCTATTTTAACTACATAGGAAAAGGAGGGATAAAGGGCAATTGGGACTGAATTCTCCTTGATTCATTATGTCTCACTCACATCCAGTCAATTCCAGGGCTTCATAAGCTCTCCTGTAAAATTCCAGCCAAGAGATATAACAAGGCTGGAAGAAGTTTTCCAGCCTTGTGTTTGATCTTCTACACAGTCCACATCACCCCAGAATTCCTCATAATATAGAGACTTGCTTTATATTGAAACAAAATAACTTCTGGAGTATAATTCATATTTTTATCCACTCCTGTTTTAAATTCCTCAAAAGCAGTGGGACAGAGTGCCCTCCTTTCCTTGAATCTATAAAATAAGAGAGTTGAAGGTAGAAGTCCATAATGAACCTTTCTACCCACACCCATCAGCCTGTGGGCACACTGAGATAGGGTGTCTTTTCTGGAAGCCTGTAGTCTCAAATCTTAGCAAAATACTTGGAATTCCAAATTCTCCTTTGATCCACAGATGGTTTACTCTTGTTTATACATCTACAGAAGTCATTCAGCCAAGTTTCTCCTATTTGCAGTGCCCTTTGGTGCCTGACTTCACAAGCACAAGGTGATTTTGTGAAATAAATCGCAACTGTGTCAGTGGGCAGTCATAACTACCAGTTCTCTGGCAGAAAAAATCCCTCAGCTCCTCAGCCACACACTCCAGTGATGCCTGCCTAAGACACTGTTGAGCTGGGCTCTCTCTCTCTTTTATCTGTCTTGCCAACGTCACATTTCCTGCACCACTTTCGTGCTTACATGCCACAAATCACACATTTTGCAAATCAGCCATGACTCTTCCAGCACCCCCACTTTCAGCAGTTTCAAAGTCATGATGGAATTTCTGAATGATTATAACTGATAACCAACTGGGTACTACTTCATTTCTAAATTCCAAACTTGCCTGATGAGATCAGAAAACCTTGATCTTGTCCCTTTGAGGGAACACTACACTTTCAGATGATGGCAAGAGCCCAAATGGTCTCCTGTGAAAGCTTTTGGCTGATCTGAAATCTGTTTCAGGAGCAATACACTCACAAGGTGAGTGATTCAGGAGGTTTTGCACCTTATTCAGAAGGTTTTGAAAGTTACGAGAAGGAAAGGAAAAGCAATGCCTTTTTCAGCAGTCATTCCTTGAAATAGTGCTTTGATCTTTTGCCTAAAGCAATATCTGCAAAGAGTTCATTTGGGTGAGGCATCAAGGTGACCCTGTTGTTCCCAAATCCGTGAGCACCCAGGAAAGCACAGCCCTATTAATTCCTACAGCAAAATGTGGCAGCTGCTCCCAAGATGCCTCAGCATAACACTGACCATGTACTTCTTCCTCAGATAAATTAAAATGAAAATATCTGAAATTTTAAGCACCAAGATGAGTTCTTCCCAAAGAGCTCCAAAATTGCTGTCCTACTTTGTCACCTTCTAAGCTGCCCTTTGCCTTCTCATACCTGTGATTCCACAGCTGAGTAACTGATCTGAGAGGTCATTGCTAAAGTCAACATTCTGCTGAGGCTCAAACACAAAGCAATCCAAAGCTCCCCTCACCTACATTTTGTAGAAAAATAGATCAGAACCACAGCAAATATATTTTTGACCAACTCAGTGACCCCACCCTGCTGTTTGAGAGGGGCTTTATTTGCTGCTCATTTCCCTAACTTGCCTGAACAGTTTTTAATTGCTGCCCATAAAAGGTTTCACTTTCCTCTGCAAATCACCACTAGGAAACCTCTTTGCTTTGACTCCTACTGATGCACCCAGCTCTTTTTCCAGATGGCATTTTTATTATTGCTTTAATTTTACCCCCAAGGCTTCCAGTTCTTGTATTAGAAATAATATCAATTCTCTCTAGCTTATTTTCTTTTCTGTGATTGCTTCTTGCACCATGGATCCACACAAATACCAGGCACAAATTTATACTTTGGAAGTTGGATCCATCCCATGATACCAGATTATTGTTAGTCTGAAGCGATTATGTCAGTTCTGGAGATTTAAAGGCTGTTTCTGCCATAAAGAAAAGTTTGAGATGGTGTCAGGTATTTTTTCACCAGACATTTAGAAATAGTTTTATGTAATCATAGAATCATTTAGGTTGGAAAATACCTCTAAGATCATTGAGTCCAATGAGTCTGAGAACTTGTGAATTCCTACTTTCCTGAACCCAGGATACATCAAACAGCAGGAGTTTCTTTGATAACAGTTTTCAGAGAGAAGAGTTGCTCAGTGGCACACTCATGTTATTGTTCTTGGGTCAGCAGATTTTCTTGTCTATGACTGATGTTTCTCTCTTGTGTTCTCTGTACTCATTCAGGCCTGCACACCTTGCTCTGATGATGCTGAATTTCTTTCTAAGATGTTTCTTGGGTAACACAGCCCAGTTTTCATGCAGCTTTACCAAGTGGAAGTTCTTTGGTTGTGACTTCTATTGCTCCAGTTACCAGGCTGCAGAAAGGAAGCAGGATTTTCTCCCTCACCTCCATTACAAATGAAGAACATTAATTATACTTATCAGTCAACAAGGTTCCCCCAATGGGTGTGCATAACAATAATGCCAGCAAGTGTAAGACTCTCTTCAGCACACAGTTTTCTCACAATGATAAATTCTGCATCTTTAGACACATACTTAAAATAAAACAACACAACTTTTGACACATGGAAACCTTAATGAACTAACTAGCTTTGTCACTGTTAGTTACTGTGAGATAAACCAATATAAAACAATTTATCCATTGAACAGCTCTCCAGGTTAATGCTTATAAAAGAGCACTGGCCCAGAACTTAGAGTCTTTGGCTGTATTCCACAATTTGTCAACAGCCTTGTGCTAGTGGCTTCTCTTCTCCTGTCCCACCCCTTAATCCGCTGCTTCTCTTCAAACATACTTTAGATCCATGCTTGAAAACTCAAATCAGCACTGTCCCACTTCCAGCTCTGCTGAAGGAACAGTTCCATTAAGAGCAGCCTAATCACAGGGACAGTTTAATCCAGCACAGAAAGGAAATGGATCAGATGAAATAGAGAGTTTGACTCCACCAGCCCCGCGCACAGCACGGCCTCAAATGATCTGTTATAACCAAACTTTACATACCATGGTCTTACTGTATCCTAGATATTAAAGGGGGGTGTGGGACATTCATTGGTCCTTGCCTTCAGTGACAGAAAAACCTGTTCAACTACAAAAGTTAATACAGACAAGACTTAATTGCCTGCCAGGTCCTGACCTTGTTTTGTTTCTGCAAGAGAAGCCATTGCTAACACAAACTGAGCAAACCTCTAAGCCAGACCCTGCAGCTGCCCAGGGGCCACAGCAGTGCCCTCTCTGAGGTGTCTGCCTCTGAGGAGTTTCTTGGTCAAATCCTAATTTACCTTTTAATAGTCCTGAAGATCTCATCACAGAAGTAAAAAATCTGAATTTCAACACATTCTCTTGAAAAACTGTCTCATAACATCTTTGTAGTTTAAGTAGACAAATTTTCAGGTGTAGGACCTACATCTTATAGCACTTACAGGAAATAATGTCATGAAGCTTTGCAATGATTTTGTGCCTAACTTTTTCTGAGGAAAAAATATATCATATCATAGAATGGCCTGGACTGCAAGGGTCCTTAAAAATCATCTCATTCTAATGCCCTACCATGGGCAGGGACACATTCAACTATCCCAGCCTGCTCCAAGCCCTGTCCAGCCTGGCCTTGGACACTGCCAGGGATGGGGCAGCCACAGCTTCTCTAAGCAACCTGTGCCAGGGCTTCAGCACCCTCACAGGAAGAATTTCTTCTCAATATCCCATTTAAACCTGCTCTCTGTCAGTGTGAAGCCATTGTCCCTTGTCCTGTCACGCCAGATCCTTGTCAAGAGTTTCTCTCCATCTTTCCTACAGGCTCCCTTCAAGCTGAACAATCCTAGTTCTCTCAGCCTTTCCTCACAGGGGAGATGCTCCATCCCTTTAATCAGCTTGGCCAGCCTGACACAAATAAATTGTTACCTCCTCACTCATTAATTTTTCTGTATGTTATTTTGTACTTTCATGATTTAAAGACAAGGTTATTCTTTACAAAAAACATGCTACAATGATAAGTAAGGATATCTTATAGAGATACATGAAAATCTTATTTGAAACTTGGACTTCCTGTATTTAGTGAAGTGATCAGCTTTACAACCCTCACAGCAACACTAAAATCCAAAATACTTATATATCAGTTCAGGACTTAGGAAACCTGTTTGATAGTAAAGTTTGACTTACTAAGTTCTGTCTTCAATCTGGGGAGCATTAGAGACGTTGCCCTACCTGATCTTTGTATTGGCAAACCAGATGGAAAACCCCATTTTACTCCACCAAAATTCCACAAAACTCTCCACTAAACCCTGACTTTTCTGCTCTACATGAAAAGCCAAGCTCATTGAGCCCTTTCACATTTGGAACAGGAACTTATGGATTGGCACCCTCACCAGTGCCAGACAGCAAAGCAAGGACAGTGCATTCAGCTGAAACTGAGACCACCTTAGCAAAAACCGATAACCTAAAAAATTGTCCAAAACATCAAAGAAAACACCGTTAACAGGCAGCTAACCTTTTTCACTCCACAGATCGTTGATTTGTTTTTATTTCTTTTTTTTTTAATAAAGGATTTTTAAAAACCCCAACTTTCTAGGAAGACTTGAAACTTTTATTCTTTGACCAGAAGAATGAACCTTTTTATAGTCATGCATTTGAACATTTTTAAGCATTCACAACTGAACAAAGATCTGCTCTCTGTTTTCAAGAGTCATATCCAGTCTTTCCTAATACATTGGTTTTGCTTCCTCTCTTTATCTATTGTTTCTGAACAGTAAAAAAATATTAGCCAGATTGAAAGGGTGACTGAGAACATTTTAGCAGAGCACACGAGGGAGAAACTGAGGATATCCAAAAGTAAGAGAGCTGTAGGAGTTGGGATTTTACAAATCAAGTCAGGTATTGCAAGATTCAGGAGAAAACTAAACTGCTCACATCCAACTTTGCTGCCCTCTAAAGCTGCCAAGTTAAATTCTCCACATCACAGTGCTCAACGTGACACAACTACTCAAAATTTACTCTTAAGAACTGGATTACTGTTTTTTAACTGTGGGAAGTAGGTATAAAAAATCTGGGGCTTACTAAGAATTTAAGCAGTTGTTTCCCTAATTCTGTGTGCTTTCAACTGCCCCTGCAGCACTGATTAACTTGTGTGTGTCAAGTGCAGGGAATAAAAAAGCTGTTTGAAATTCAAACAAGCCTCTAAGAGAAAATCAAGATAAGAAGCCCAGGCATTGAATCACAAGGAGTTTCTGTATTTTGAGTTTCATATAAAGAGCCTCATTTCAGGGTTTGTTTGTTGATTTTCCTTTCAAATGACATTGATTTTTATCTGTCAGAGGTCAAAGAACAAAAACTTGACTACTGTTTTAATATCACACAGAAAAGAGCTGGAGGAAGCTTAACTTGCTGTCAAATCGCAGAATCACAGAGCAAGCTGAGCTGGAAGGCACCCACAGTGACAACCACCACGTCTGGATATGCTCTTCCAGCCTCCTCCTGCCAACTATTTCATATAAATTTCAACCCAATACCTTCACTCATGCAGCAGCAATGACCTAAAGGGACATATCAAATTAATTGCCCAAACTTTATTATATATAAGAAGATCACCAAGTGCCACAATTTGTTATATCTAACTTTTGTTGTTACAAAAAGCATCCCAGGCAATCTTAAAGCTGCAATTTTTTTCTGATGAACTGGCATTTTACCTCAGAAAATCTCTTGGAGAATGTGATGTAAGACATTCATTTTCCTGGACAAAGTCAAAAACCTTCAGAACAAAAACAAATACTCAAGTATTTGAAACTTCACCAGCCTTAGTACAGGCCCAAACATTTGAAACAGCAAAGTAAACAGTGGCAATGGCAAGCTGACTTCTTCCCTTTGAAAAGAACAAAGTTTGTCAGTAGCTTTCAGAGCTATTTTCTCTCAGCAGGGGCTACAGATCTCCTGGTAACTGCAGCTCCTGCTCCTCTTCACCCCCACTTCCCTTCTAACACTTGCTCTGCTCATTTCTCATCCTAAATTCCTCAAAGCACCTCTCTTCCCCCTTTTCATCATCTAGCAAGGGAGCACTGGAAGAACAGGGGAGGCTGTTTTCCTCACATTTTTTTCTGCAGCCTACAGCCCACTCTTCAGGGTCCTCTTTCCTTTGTTACTAAGCAAAGAATAAGAATTGTTTTTAAATCACGTATTTTGGAAAACGCTTTGTTTCTACTCAACAGCAATCAAAACATGCAAACAAATGAGGATAAGAAGTAGACAGAGACTGAGGCACAGTAAGAGCCACAAAACCAGCAACAAGAGCAACAAGACCATTCCTGACACAACCTTTTGCCTACCACAGTCAAAACAGCCCCTCAAAACCTCAATAAATACTTACTATCAGAGCATGATATATATGAGTACATTTTAACCCTGTGTTTTTTCTTATTTAACTCTAAAGCCTTACCTTGCAGGAGTGTGATTTATTGGCTTGTTTAGTATTTGAAGTGAGCTGAGACACTAAAACCAGAAATTATTTTTACTTCTCCAGGGATGGGGAACACAAAGCAGCTGGACAACTGAAGCCCTCCTGTGACCCCCCAGGAAAGGCATCTGGAAATCCTGGGAACTGGAATTCCCCTCCCACACAGATGCAGGCCAGGCTGGGGGCTCTTGGTGCCCAATGTCAGCAGAGAGAAGCTGCCCCTGCCAGGTAAAACTGCTGCCCCCCAGCAAGAGGCAGGTATCACAACAGCCCATGAAGGCTCAGGATGAAATCCTTCCTCAACTTACACCTGCTAAACCTGGGCAAAACACAGGGGCAGAGAAAGACAAGCCCTCCATGCTGGAGAAGTGGCACTGGAGAGAGCCCTGCAGCTCACAAAGACTCTTGAAACACATCTGCCAGACTCTTGGGGGTTTTTTTTAAAAAATGGGGATAACATGCTTTTTTTGTTTGGTTTGGTGGTTGTTGGGGGGCTTTTTGGCTAATCCTGTTCTCAGAAAGGCCATTTTACTTGAAACTTTCCACAGGAAAACATTCAGCTCCAGGCATCTACCCTGGGTCCTAAATATCAAGGTTTAGCACCACAAACAGCTGAAACCAGGACCCGTGTCAGGAAGTGCCTACACATCTACATCGTGGTGGAACTGCTGGTTAAAGTCATTAGATGGAATCAGATTTACTAATAAGAAATGAAGATTTAAAGGAATCAGTCATAAGGGAGATTATGTCCTTAATGGAATTAAAATATGCATCTCTCATCAAGTGACAAAACAAGCACAAGCAAGGTCAAAAGTAAACCTTGAACTACTGTTTGTTTTCTTTTCTCCATTTTGATCTCAAGTGTATCAAAGTGATGGAGCTTCACCCGCATCCCTTTTCTGCTACAAGAAGTATCAGACCTTTCAAAGCAAGCAGAAACCAGACTTCCAAGCACAGAGGACATGGCTTCGTGCTGCTGCCCAACAAACAGGCTCAGGCTCCAGCAGTGGAGGGTTCCAAAGACCTCAATGTGCTGTGAAACATCCAGCTGAGCCAAGGTCCATGTGTCCCTTGGGAAACAATCTTCCAGGCTGCGGATGTCAGAGATTGACTGACTTCTTCCTCTGCAGTACTTTTAAAATGCAGGTAACTGTGGTTTCTAGTGACACTAGGAACCACACAAAGGTGGTCTGATTTAATCCCCTCATTACGTAAAAGCAAGGTAAAAAAGACTTCAGGTCACACAGGTTAAACAATCTCCCCTCTCTTTCCTTGACTATTCCCCACATTACCCACAGCCCAGCTGAAAACCACAGACATTGTATGTCCTGTCTCAATCCAAAATCCAAGTCCTCTCTTATTTCCAGTGACCACCACAGAGCCTATGGGTAAGCTCACTTCCACAGCAATCAATCCGTTCTTTCCCCAACCCCCATTTTCTCTCCAGTTCTGTTTTGAGAGTGAGCCCTTTGAACCAAGGATATTACATTTAATCATACAGCCTCATAAATCATACTGCTGTAATTAAGCCTAATGTTATGTTCCCTCACACCAAGGCTGTGCTCTGTGAACAAGTAAAACTTCTCAAACAAACCAACTTCCCCTGGGGCTCATGGCCTGCTGCATTCCCCTGAGGCTGCTTTGTGGAAAGCTTTGTCTCATTGTTTATTTAAAGATGGCACTGCTGTTAGAGTACTTGAAACAAGCATCAAAATAAGGTTGTTATAAAAGCTGGAGCAGTGCCTAATTGCTGGTGAGAGTGGATAATTACAGAGGATATGAGCTTTGATATATGGATTAAATAGCAAGGTATGTGAGATACAGAGGTGTATTTATATGCCTACATCTCCACTTACATGGCATTTATTGTAAGATCAATGAAAGTAGTTAATAATGCATCTAATAGAGTTTATTAGTTATCACAGAAAAGAAATACACTGTGCAGCTGAAGAGTGTATACATCACCATATATTCAAAGCAGCTGCAGAACTCAGATCAGGGCTGCTGCATTAGAGAGTCAACCAAAAGAACATATTCCTGAAAATGCCAATCCTACAGAGTATTAAAAAAAAAAAATCAGAATCACACAATCAAAACTCAAATTGCATTGGTTCTATCAGTCTAGAGGATAAAGTACCTAGGAAACAAAACGCACAAGTACTTTTTCCCACAGAAAAGCTGAAATTCATACTCCCTTTTAGAGAGCCTCTCTTTTAGGTATTATTTGATTCTCCGTGTGTCAGAATCAAATTATGATTAATTCTAGTTATGCCACTCTCACTTTCTTCAGGCTTTTTATTCTTTCCTGACTAATTACCTTTTTCCAGCTGGCACATGAAAGAAAAGTCTGCTATTAATTAAAGGATGGATACTCTGTTCCTTAACCATAGCTTACACATACAGACAGCAGGAGAGGAAGGTTGAAAAAATGAGTGCACTGATGAAAACACTACAGTGGTGTCTTGGAAGTATCATCAGTCACTACATCTTTTCTCTTAGCACCATTCCTGCAGCCACCAAGATGACACATTTTAGCCTTTGTTATACTTGAAATATTTTGATTTATGCTGTTTCTTAAGCACTTTCTACTTAATCTTGTCTCTTCACAGAGTATGATTGACTCAACCCCCATGTGAAGCCCAAGTTCAACAAGACAACTAATTCACAAAAAACCCAGTCAAGAAGTCTGAATAAATCTGGGATTTTTTTGAGTAAGAAAGTTCCAGCAAGCAGTTCCACAAACGAAGAGAAGTTATTCAAGAAAAATCAACATTACCTGCAAGGAAATTAGTCCAAAATATTTTACAACACAATTTTTGCCGCTAATTAGAAGTAAGGCTCAGCACCCCTTGTCATCCAGGGCAATCTATCACAGAGCAGGCAGGTCCTGCTGCATGCTCCATTAATCATGTTCCAGGAGATCTCTCCCTGCACATTGTGGAGGCAGGAATGCAACTCCCCATGGTGATTAACAGGGCCATCATCAGACTTTCCTTCAGCTGATCCTGGCCATTGTCATTGTATTGCTTACTTTTTTATTTTCTTTTTCCACCTCTCCAGGCAAGTATATTTTCTTCCCCTTGTTGTACTGATAGGTGATTAATGCAGTTTTAATTGCTACCATGCACCATGAGAGCATTCACAGCCAAAATACTGGGAAAGGTGGTCTCAACACCAGCCTAGGACAAAGTGAGATCACTGGATTCATTGCCTGGCCCTGCCACACATCCCCTGTGGGACATAAGGCCTCCAACTGGGCAGAAGCCAGAACACACTACAAGCTAAAGAAATAAGGGAAAGCCCTACAGAATTAGCACAGTTCAATAATCCAGTATCAAACCTATTTTGCAATGACAGAATGCTACCAATGGATGTAAATTGTTTTTCCCAAACATTTCCTCAACTATCAGCTCATACATCCAAAAGCATTCTCGTTTTTTAAAAGGAAGTGGGCAGTTGAGGAAACCCAGAGAGCCTTGGTTGGAAAAGCCAGACTACACATCATCAGCACCTCAAAGCAGCATCCAAACCCAGAGGAAGCCCAAAGCCAAGCAGAAAAAAAGAGCAGGGAATTTCTTGGGCTCTCAGTATCTCAAGAATCCAAAGGTCTGCAACAGCCAACAAGGAATGCTGAGGCCTGAAACTCTCTCCTTTACCATGATCCAGAGGTGCCCCACTCCTTGTGGGATGCCCAGCCTGGAACATTCTCCTGGAGGCAGATGGTTACACCTCTTCTTCCAAAACTGAGCAAAACTGCTCTCTTTTAAATACAGACCAAGGAGCAAGAATTGGAGCAGCAGTGCCCAACTTCCCTGCTCCCATCCCACCCTACAGCACTAACCCCAGATGCACAGGAGAGGTTCAGTTTCCTCTTATGACTAAGAGGGATCAAAGCTGAAAGCAGAGCCTCCATGCTCACAGCACTGAAACCATTCAGAGACAAGGAGGGAGAGGGCAAGGACACAGAGTTATTCCAGCTCCAAGAAGTGTTCTAAGCCTTTGGGACCCACTTACAGAATGTAGTTCCAGCAATTCTCAAACCTTCTTTGTAAAGGGAGATGTGGAAAGGCACTCCTGCCCTCACCTAGCACTTCTCAGTATGCTCTCCTGGACACAGGGCCACAGATCCTCTGTGTCCTAAAAAGAAGTGGTTTATACCTCCCAAACTACACCAGAGCAAGATTTCCACACTCAGGTTACTGGCCCAACACATGATCTGGACAGCTCAGCTATACCTTTCTCTTGGCTTTTAGTTTTCTGGGAACACCAAGCATGTGAAAATTTCTGCACATGAGGAAAACATACTCCCAAATTCAAGAAACAGCCTATGCCTGGAAATCTCCCTCATGTGTTGAGCTGGATCAACCTGTCAAGGAGTGATGTCCACTGATGTGACAGACTTGTCCTGCTTGGAGAGGTGCTGTGCACTTTTTTACCTTATTTATAGAATGGCCTCACTAATGCTTTGTTTAAGAAAGAACTAGCATTTGACAGCTTGAAATAAACAGGACTCTCTCTCTCCTGAACAGTCACTAACCCTGAGCTGGATTTCAAACAGCATGAGACTCCCCAGTGGGCTCAGTCGTGTCAGAGAGGTGCTGGGCAAGCTAACCTTTGAGAACAGCACCCTGAGCAATCCTACCTTACTTCTCCTCACCAACTAGAGTCATCTTTGGAAGGTGAGGCCTCCTCTTTCCAGAGATTTGCAGAGAACCTGCAGGAATGCAGAACGTGCAGGAGTTCAGCAATGGTTGCACATGAAAAGTGCAGCGGGCCAAGCTTTTTTCCTGAACAGAAGAGGTTTTTTCTGCCTTCTGTGTTGCTGCAGCCAGTCCAAAGGCAGCAATTGCAATAGCTGGCACAGATAATGTCACTTGGCATCACAGTTTTAAATTTCAGTCCAAGCTCTTGTACCACCAGCAGAGGGGTCAGCATTCCCATTGAGTAGCCATGGGAGTTTTCTACTAGTAACTTCAAGTTTCCTAAGGCTCCTCTACTCCAGCCTCCTGGTTCTGCAGCTGCCTTTACTATGCCAGCAAGCAGGGCACAAAAAAGCTGTGCTGAAGAGCCAACAGAGGTACATCAGCATTCTTCAACTCCTGTCTCATCTCAGGCAGTTTTCTTGAGCTGGGTTTTCTGGCTAAAAGAGAGCCTGGATAGAAAATGTTGGCTCGAGCTCTGTTGTTTCTTCTAGTAAAGAGCTCCCATGTGCTCTAGGCAAGCCTGGATCTTGGCTTCTCCTCTATAAAACTGGGAGTAAATGTCCTGCCTTAACTCCGAGGGATCAGGGGAGGATCAGCAGGCTGAATCCTGTGACAGGGCAATGCCAGCACGCATTCAAGTGAGAGTTGTACAAGCACCAGTCACACTGGAATATCCCTGACATAAGCAGGTGTTCTCAGAAAGGAGGAACACAATGAAAAGCAAAAGCACAGCATGCTCAGCTTCCTCCGGATAACAGAACCCAGTGATGAGACAAAACAACACCACCAACCAACAACAGACCCTGCCAGCAAAAAGGAAGTGCTGGGGAGAACAAGAATTAGAAAAAATATCCAGCAATTAACAGCTGCAGAAAGCAAAATTTTTCAGATGGAATTTAAAGTTGTAAGAGTCAGCAAAACAAAAGATGTGAGACAACATGGGGAACCACGGAGAGACGAGGCGCCAAATTAACAAACAGAGGAACACATCATGGAAAAACACTTGTCAACAGATCAAAAGAGTGAGCAGCAAGGATTGGATGCAATAATAAGATCTCAAAAAATATAAAAGACCTTGAACATCAGCTCTTTTCCAGTAAGAGCAGCACGCCAAGTTCACCTAGACATTCATTGTTTGCATTTTCACACCAACAGTCCCCCCATCGCAGGGATCTCAGAGCACAGGGAGCCTAACAAAAACACAGGAGCGATACCCAGGCACACATTAACTTGCCTCAGCAAGTTTTACTGCTACTCTGAGAGTACCACTAATGTTTAAGCAGGTACTTACTAGAGTTTGACCTGCCTTTCTAATCGTGTCACTTACAACCACGCAGCACAGGAGCTGTTTCCAGTGGCAAAGGTTTCGGGACATGCCACAAAGTCACTGAAGCTCCTGCAGCTCTCCTACAAACATTAGAGCACCCTCGGGACAGATCACTGCAACTGAACCACGGGATGGTTTTAAAAAATATATCAACGTAAAGAAATGTATGAGTGCATCTCTGCGCTGAGGCTTTCCCTCCTGGGTTCCAAAAGGGTGATTAGAAGCGGTCACGGTTAATAAAAACTTGACACAAGCAGCGTTCAGTGAAGTAGCCACAGCTAAAATACATCTTTTTCACCTCGCAAAGAGAAAGAGCTCATGGGGAAAGCATCCCCATGAAGCTGAACATCTGATCATAAATATCTCATCACTGACAACCAGCTTGCGCTGGACACAAACCTGAAATAAAAGGATGCACATAACGACGATGAGCAAGAAAGCAAAGGTTTTGCCATTAACATCTTTGTCAAAAATTCTCGGACGGGCAATTAAACGTAATTAATTAATTAATCTAAAGATCAGCTATCCATAAGGACCGTAGGAAGGCGTTTGGGCAGGTCAGAGAGCGGGCTCCGGCGCAGGGGCGCAGCCCCGGCAGGAACCGAGCGGGGGGATCCCGGCACCGCCGCCGGCACCGCGGGCGCCCTGGCCCGGCTCGGGAACTTCTCTCATCCCCCGCCGCTCCCCATCACTTCCTACTTTCCCCGCTCCGCCGAGCAGCGCTGCCGCCCCTTCCTGTGCCGCTGCCGCCGGCGCTGCCCGCGGGCCGGCTCCGCTCCGCCGCCCGGCCCCACTCACCCCAGCGTGCTGATGAACCCATTGACGGAGCCCTCCGCGTACAGGGACACGATGTCCCCGATGTACAGAAAGCTGGACATTTTCTCAGACATTTTGGTTCATTTTCCAGCTGGGCTCCGCGCTCCTCNAGGCACCGAGTCCCACACCGGCCCGGAGAGGGGCTGCCGAGCTCCCCGGTCAGTGATTCCCGGGGGGGCAGCGGCTGAGGGGCGCAGAGCCGGAACGGGGGGGCGTGAGGGGACGGCGACCCTTCCCCACAGCTCCGCTGAGAGAGTGTGTTTGGCGTGGTCGCCAGACGTGTCACCTTCTGTTTTATGGCTTGCAAACTTCAGGAACCACAACTCCTTTGGCTAATGTTTTCAATGAGAAGTAGACCATACCGCAGTGCAGGAGTTCACCGAAGCACAGGATGGGTCAGGCTGGAAGGGGCCACAGTGGGTCAGCTGGTGCCATCTCCGTGCTCCAGCAGGGCCAGCCCAGAGCACAGGGCACAGGATTGTGTCCACATGGTTCTGGAATATCCTCAGTGATGAGGACTCCACACTCCCTCTGGACAATGTGTTCAGTCCTCGGGCACTGCATAGGACAGCAGTTCTGCCTCATGTCAGTGGAAGTTCCTGGGGTCAGTCCCTGCCCGTTCCTCTGGTGCCATTGCTGGGCCCCCCGGAGCAGAGCCTGGGCCCTGCTCGGAGCCCTCCCTGCTCACAGGGACACCCAGGGCTGAGGGCCCCTCTCAGCTGGGGCTCCTCTCACCCCCAAAAGAATCCCACACATTTCCATAAGAAAATTACCACCAATTTAACAATAGCAAAACTCACCTTCAACGTAGAGAGCATTCTGGAAGCCCTCTCTGCCCAGGCCATTGCAGCCTCCCCACACTCACAGAGTGGGGCTGCCAGGGCTCCCCAATATGCCCAGCTGGAAGAGGGCAGGTACCAGAGAGGCTGCAGCCCACCCTTGGTGGCCAAAGGGGCTCAGGGGGGCTTGGGCTGCACAAACCCCCTCTGCTTCAGTTCACTGCCCAAAACCAAGGACCAGCCCACCAAACCACACATCTAGTATTGGATGGAAGCATTCACTTCCAAGGTAAGGCAGTCCCCAGCAGGGGACTCTTATTCTTAAAAATACTGTGCATTCTTTAAACAAAAATGTGATTTGCACTAATGGTTCTAAGAATCAAACTATTTCTACTTTTTATGATTTTTCAGGTGTAATTTACCTGAGACAGCTCTCCTAATTAGAAGCAAACTCAGTAACAGTATTTGTTAACCACTGTAAAAAAATACTGTTTGCAATAAAAAGAAAAAAACCCTGATCAAGTACTAACTCTGAAATTATAAGAATATTAATCTAGTCACAGGAGTGTGCAGACTGCTGGTAGTGAGTGACAAGCTGAGGGTTTCACACTTAGATTTAATCTCTCAGATCCAACCTTTTTGCACTTCTGAGCATAAATTGTTGAGATCAGAAATGATGAGTCTCCAGATTTAAAGAAAAAAAGGTCTTACAATCTAGATGCATGTTATACCATTCTAGAGGTCCCTCTTTTGCTCTTTTAAGGTGAATATATTGGATTTGCTTCTTTCTTTTGCACCTGCTGGGATACAAAGACACCAGCAAAGACCCCTCCTAGAGAGACAGGCTGAGAGAGTGGCATTGTTCAGCCTGTGGAAGAGAAGGCTCTGGAGAAATCTCATAGCACCTTCCAGTACCTAAAGGGGGCTTAAAAGAAAGCTGGAGAGTGACTTCATATAAGGGCATGGAGTGATAGGAGAAGGGAGAATGGTTTCAAATTGAAAAGGGGGGGGGGGGGGGGGGGGGTGAGTGGGGTTGTA
>VWYE01008526.1:5747-27346 GCA_013398995.1 Alaudala cheleensis | reverse complement strand
GGAATTCCCTATGTAGGACATCATTTCCTTCCATCCTTTCAAAACTGAGAGCAGATTATCTCACCAGGGACTCTCTAAACAGCCACTTACATTGGCACCTCAAAATTGGCCTTTTTTAGGATTGTTCAGCTCTGAACATTTTTTTCTTTCAATTATCAATTTTTTTATTTAGGCCATTTATTTTGATTTTTGGACATAAAAGTGGGTAACAAACTTATCTTCTATATCCCAATCTAACTCTCAGGATAGTAATTTTTAATCAGTGAAGGATGTGGAACAATTCCTGGTTTTCCATCATTTCAAATCAGAGGCACCCACTTAGAAGGGAAACAGCCAGAATCCTTCCTCTGATTTAAATTTGAATGGCTTTGAAGCTTTTTTTTCCCATTCTGTGCAAATGATCACCAAAGAAGAAAGGTAAAATTTGGCAGAAGCAGAATGATGGGCAGTGTCAGTGAGGGGTCAGGTTAATCTTTTGAACAGCATGGCTGGATTTGGGAGAGGAAAGTTCCAAATGTGCTGTATGTTTGAGGTGCAGAACACTGCACACACAACACATTCTGAGTTTTTAATTTTTATTTTTTTTTAAAGATTGGAGCAGATATTTGTGGTTTCTTTGACGACACCACAGAAGAACTTTGCAGAAGGTGGATGCAACTGGGGGCATTTTATCCATTTTCCAGGAACCACAACAGTGAAGGTTACATAGTAAGTTGTGCTTTTTCTGCATTACACGACCACATTTCCTTTAATATCACTCCTAATCCTCACTACCAGTTCAAAAACAGAACCTTAAGCTGTCTTTATGGAGTTATAAATGGGAGTGGTTCTGTTTCATAAGGGTTAATTGAGAATACAGTTAATTGGCAAGAGTTTTATGAGCATTGGTTGCTCCTACCACCAAAGGACACCGAGGTCTGTGTGAGCCACCCTGGGAGCTCCTGAGAGCCAGGATGAATCCTGGAATGACCCTGATGGGCAAGGAGGGATGGGCAGTGCCAGCAGCCCAGAGGGACAGGACACCAGCTCACAGCCCCAGAGAAGGAGAACCCAGCACAGATCTGCCCCACAGAACCCCCAACCTCTCCAAAACAGCTCCTCACACCTTTGTCAAAGTGCTTTTTGAGGACCTGGAAACACTGACAGTGGATTTTTGCTTCCAGCACCAAGACCCAGCCGTGTTTGGGGCCAACTCCCTGCTGGTGAACAGCTCCAAGCACTACCTGAACATCCGCTACACGCTGCTGCCCTACCTGTACACGCTGCTCTACAAAGCTCACACCCAGGGGCACACCGTGGTCAGGCCTCTGCTGCACGAGTGAGTTTGGCAATTCTAGAGCCAGTGACAAAAATCTGACACCTTTCAGGTGGTTAGGGGGCTTTCTAAACCTCTATCCTGTTAAAAATGCCAATGGGATCACTGTGGGAGGCGTCCCGATTAGTGAAACTTCATTTTGGTGATTTTTTTATGTGGCAGCCTTTAGTTATGATCATGGGCAATCAGTTCCTTGAAATCTTGGGGTTGCTGCTGATATGAATCACAAAAAAAACCACCAATTTCTGCTCTATCCTTCACATTTATTTAGGTTCTACTCCGAGGAAATAACGTGGAGCATCGACAGGCAGTTCCTGTGGGGCCCTGGGCTGATGATTTCTCCTGCTCTTGAGCCGGTAGGTTTGGCTGGTTTGGGATTTTCCTGGTAACCCTGGGCCATGTTGAGACAGTTCCCTCTCCTTCATTTACTGAGAGAGCCCACAGCACATTTTTACCCCTGCTGAAATGGAAAATCTTGCTGTTAAATCCCACTCCTGTTTTCCAGCCTTCTGTGGAGTCAAATCTGCTCTGAGATTCTGCTTCACCTCATCTTCACATCATCTCTGAATTTCCTTTGCAGTCAGCTTCTCTTTGCTGCATTTCAGCCTCTCTGTGGCACAACAAAAAGATTGTGGCTCATTCTGTGGCAGGATTTTGTAAATAATGATTCCTCCTGCCAGCAACACGTTTGCCATGGAGAATCATGAAACATTTGTTAAATACAGAAAGGGAAAGTGAGAGTGTGAAAGGTGCTGGCCCCAAAATAGGTGAAAATAAAGAAGATGGAGAGATGCTCCTGGGTAGGATCTGGTTCACTGGGTTTGAAGCATTGATGCTTTCAGAATTACAGAGCAGCAATTCTGTCACACCCCATCAGACTTTGCAGAAATCCTGCTTGGGTTGCCCCTTCCCCCTGTCTGGACACCATCTTAAACAGCAAAGAACAGAAATATCAATGGTTTTCTCACAGTGAACTTGTTGGAAAATTGAGTTTATCTGATTAAGTTGAAATAAATATGAAGCTGTTTCTTTATTCCCTTTCAGGGCGTGGAGTCCACCCGTGTGTACATTCCTGATGCAGAGTGGTACGACTATGACACAGTAAGGACATGCAGGGGATATTATGGGATATGACATCATTTTCTAAATGGGAAGGTGATGGAATTGGTTTTTCAGCTCTGCTTTGGGGACAGAAACATGAAGGAAAGACTTTGGGGTCACTTGGGAGGCAAAGGATGAAGGGTGGTGGGACAAGCACAAGAAAGGGCTCAGATGAAGACATTAAATCACAGTGATAAGCAATTATTTCACTTTATGTGTCCATTAACCCATAGATATTCACAGAACTTCAGCTTCTTTTAATAAGGAACAACTTGATGAAGCTCAGGACTTAAGCAAACACTCCCAGTAGTGGGTAACACCAAATTCCTCTTCTCTTTTCAATCCCTGTCCACAAGGGTGAACCACTCACTGTTAAGAAAGTCTGGTACGATTTACACACCCCAGCAGAGAAAATGGGGCTGCACCTGAGAGGAGGATACATCTTCCCCACCCAGAATCCCAGCAGCACCACAGTGGCCAGGTAGGATCCCAAAATGAACATTTTTAACATTTATTTTTTTCCCCATAAATGAGCTGAGGACTTCCAGGTTACAGATAACAGCAGCCTGTTGTATTCAGGATTTTCACCTTGAAATGTGGCAAAACCTGGGAGCCAAACCTCCCTTCCACACCTTGAGTGATGAATTATTTGCACAGAAATTTATAAACTTGCTGTGTGTTTTAATCCATCTGCATGAAAATGAAAGGAAACCAAGGATTAAACTGAATTAAGCCAGTTCTCCAAGGACTGGGACCCTGTTGGGTGTTTCACTCTTACAGGAAAGTGGAGAATTCATCAAGGATGTTCAGGGGTTTGTTATACACATAAATCTCTCTCCACAGCCGCAAGAATCCCATGGGACTCATCATTGCCCTGGATATCAACAATGAAGCTTCAGGGGATTTGTTCTGGGATGATGGAGAATCCACAGGTGAGCAGCCACCAACAGTGAAATAACTGTGGTTAACAGAGATTCAGTGTGCTCAGATTTCAATGTTCCTGCTGAAAAGAATTCCTGAAAAGAAGGTGTTGTAACACACTGCTGCTACTTGCTCATAAATGAAATGGTTTTCATCACTTTTAAGTAGAAAACTGACTATTATCAATGTAAGATTGAGGTCACAACTTAATTTGAGACCAAGGAAAAACACACAAGGCTCTGCTGTAAGGTCAAACCTCTACTTTAAGGTCAAACCTCTGGTTTTTCAGGAGAAATCTTGCTATTGGCAGGATGTGACAGGGTTTTCCATTTGATTAAAGCAAACCACTGCCCATCCAGGGAGGCATTGGAACATCAGGATTGGAAAACTTTACACATCCCCCCTGTGCAGCCCCTTTTTCTTGTGGGCTTTACCAGCCACATCTCACAGGAAAACTTCCAAGCTTCTGCTTTTTGGGATTTACTGAAAGCTGGGGATGCTTTTAAGAAAGAGAGCAGGGATTCAGCTGATTATTGCTGCCATAAATCCAGCAGGCCTTGGGTGGCTGCTGAGCAGGGGGGTGACAGCTCCGTGTGCTCCTCTGGCCTGAAATACCAAATTTCTGCCCTCCCTGCTGCTGCCAAACAAAGCAATAAAACATTTCATCCTTTTATGGCCTGCCCAAAACTCACAGTTTTGCAGGGAACCATTTGCAATTTGCCTGTGGTGACAGGATTTGGGGGTTTTTGTATGTTAAAAAAAAAAATACCACACTTTGTATTTCTTTTTCTTGCTCATGTGTTATTTCCTCTCTGATGGTTCCATGACATTTTATCATTATTATCACCATCATCACCATTATTTTTGTATGAAGAATCCTTATTTAGGTTATGTTTAAGGATTAGCTTTGAGCAGAACTTTTATATTTAAGACAAACTAAGAAGAAATAACAGTAGAATTTAAAAATCACTACATTTTGATTCCAATGAATTTTTGTGGAAAAAAATGGATCTTCTGGGAGACTGGCCAAAGGAAAAAGGGACATTTCAGTTCCTCAGGGAAACATCAGTAAATATTTGAGTTTCTTAGAGCAGCTTTGAATGCAGCCCTGATAATTAACAGTTTATTGGTCTCTGGCAGTGGCACAGCCTTACTTTTAATTTAATTTAATTCTTTCCTGCACTCACTTCTTTCTTTACCTTCCAGGTACAATTGAGAAGAAAGCCTACATTTACTATGAGTTTAAAGTTTCCAATGTAAGTATTTGATTTGGAATGATCTTATTTTCATTTTTGACTTTTATCCAGTATCTTTCAAGAGTGTTCTGTTCTCTCTTTATTCTCCTGTAAGATTGGCTGGAAAACAAAACATTTGCCAAAGCCAAGAGGAATCATGTTCAAAATACTCCCATTTAACTGGGATGAAATCTGTTGGGTGTTTTTCTCCTAGTTCATACAAATATCCAAATAACTCCTGTTTCCTTCCACATCATAAACTCAGCAGCAATATTTACTGAACAAGAGAACTCTAAAGCATCAGAGGTGTTTAAAACAGTCAAAAAGGAGAAGCATGGAGTGTTTGTCATTCTCAAAATATATATATTTTTATACTGTGAAAATAAAGCTGAAAGAGTGAGGGAGATCCACCCCAAACCACATCAGGGTTAAGTTTTATTGTGTTATTTTAAGCTGAAAGTGCCTTTGCAGGGTGAATTTATACCAGGGTGGAGTCCTGATAGTGTTTCTATGAAATATTGACAGTAACTATCACATAACAAGGGTTGCAAAGAGCATGATAACATATCATTTGTACTATAATAATGATGATAATAATAATATCAATATCAGGCAAAGGCATTCATTCCTTTGCCATGATGCAGGAGCACAAACCAAGTGGGAGAATGCAGAGGAACACGAGTGAAGCACATGAATTAGTGATGTTTTATATCATAAATGATCATAAAATCGTTTGTAGATAAGACACCCCTGGCTGCTGTTGGAGTTTGAAACCCCAGCAGCCAAATCATGGCTTGGCTGTGATGACATCTGAATTAACAATTAACAATTAACCTCAGGGTTCCCATGTGAGGAAGTTCCACACACGTGTGACAGCCACAGTGCAGCTCCTCTGCTTGGACTCTTCATCTACAAATAATTAATGGCATAATTAATGTATTTTTACATCAAGAAAAGTGAGAAGTTTTGTTTGTTGGAACCCAGTGACATCCCAGAGTTTATCTGCCCTCTCACAGACCCACTCCAGCCTTTCTTTATTTTCCAAGCAAGGAAAAAAAAAAGCTGAAATACAACTCTGAGGAATTTTTTTATACACAGCAGAAAAGCTTTATTGTGATAGCAACAAGCAGAGCAATAATTAATTAAGTGTGGAAAGATATATTGATTTATTTATGCTACAATGTGAAAATCCTCATAGGAAAAAAAATTGTTAAATCAGGAGGGGTTTTGGCAGATTTTTTAAAACAAGAATATGACCACTGTGTTCTTTTTCAGAATGTTCTACAAATGACTGCCACACACAGCAATTACCCTGATCCAAACAACCTGAAATTTGAGGAAATCAAGATACTGGGCTTGTCCAAGGAAATAGCATCAGTTTCTGTGTCTCAGAACAACGTGGTGCAAGGTTACACCCTGAACAGCACCTATGATCCTGCCAGGAAGGTAAAGCAATAACAGGGAAATGGAAAGTAAACATATTTAAAATTGCATCAACTTCATTTTATGTATTGCAAAGGACAGTACCCAGTGCCAATGTTGTTTCAATGAAATATAATGTGAGTTTTATTACAGAATAAAAGCACAATTGCATTTGACTCTGCTGCATGTGAGTGCATCTAAGTAAAGCTGGCAGTGCAGCAGACAGCTGATTTCATGTATTTATTCCTGGCTGCTTCCAAGGAAGCTGTGAGGTTAAATCTGTATTTTTAGAGTCTTAATTCTTCAGATTTTTATCTGTAAAAATATCAGGTGTGTATGTTTTGTAAAAGTGAGAGTGTACCAAATCTTACAAGGTGGGATTCTGTGAATATTCTGTAAATATTTTCAATATTTAAGTGTATTTTTCTCAAGGACCAACACCCCTTCAGACTGAAGGAAATGGGATGTGACATTTAAGAACTCTTTATTGTTTCCTATTTGTAAGGTTGCTGTTATAAGAGGACTCCAGCTTGAACTGGGAAAATCTTACACAATCCAATGGACTCTGAGTGCAAACTTCAATGAAAGATTTGATTGTTATCCCAGCCCTAATGCAACAAAAGAAAAATGTGAACAACGTGGCTGTTCCTGGGAGGTAAGTCATGGCTTCTCTGATTAGAAAAAAAATCTAAATCTAATCTTAAAAAAAAAAAATGCAGAATAAAAGGGTTTCCTTTGTGGTTGTTATGGAATAAAAGTGGTCAGGGGGATTTGTCAGGTTGAAATAAAATGGGTGCACAGGCTTCAGTTGGCCTGTACTGATGGATTTTATTTACTTCAGTAGCTGACAACTATTTAAATTCTACCAAATTATATCAGGAGTCGAGGAAAAATGAGGTGTTTTGTGACAGATGAACAGAAATAATATTAGAGTTATGAAAATGTGGAACATCTTCAGCTGCCCCTCCTGCCTCAGTGGCACTGCAAGGCTCAGCCCTTTGTGTCACCTTCACAGTCACTCAGGGACATTTTAAGTCAAATTAACTCCTCAGGATCTCAGTTTGAGAGGAAATCCTTGAATTCCACAAGAATCTTGTTTATCTCTACATCAAAGAGCTATTTCCAAACCTTAATCTCTGTCATGAAGTCCTTTAACACATGGTTTTATGTGTAAATATTATTAATTATCAATAAACTTGTGGGAACAACATGGCCTGGCAGGGTTGAACTTCAGAGAGTGCCTCCAACTTAATTATTCCCTGTTCTTCTAAATCTAAAATGCCCATTTTGGGCCTTTCCTATAGGAATGAAATCCAAACTCCTGCACCAGCACCTGCTGAAGCAGTTGATGAACTGCTCTGGTTTTGTTGCACTACTGAAAGAGCTTTTTTGTAATTTCAGACACGTGGAAATGTCAGGAGATCTCAGAGGAGTAGGGTGTTATTTTCACTGGATATATTAAGGATAATTTGTGTGAATGAAGCCAGTGGAAAGATCTGCTCTGATGTTGCCTGAGTATGAAATGGGTTTTGGGCACATCTCCTTGAAGGCAGCCAGAGAGCAATGGGATTAAAAGGGACAAAGCTTTAGGAATTTCCCCAAGCCAAGATTAAACCACACTGAGGGATTGATCTGAAGATCACAGAGATGGGGAAATCAAATCCATCTTCCCTGCACGAGGGTTCAGTTTCCTCACTGAACTATTTGCACAGCCTTCACTGGATGCCTTCATTACACCCAAGTCACCCAAGAGATTATTCTGCATTATTTCTTTATCCAGCATTCCATTCATTCCACCCCCCACCAAATTCCACATTTGACACTGCCCTGATAAAAACAGGATTCCACGATAACACCTAATAAAAACATCCAGCTCACTGGCTAACCTGGAACCCCTTTGTGTCTGCACCAGGTGACAGCAAACTCTGATGTCCCCTCCTGCTACTACAGCTCGGACAACCCTTACGTGGTGCAGGATGTCAGCTATTCCTCCACCGGGATCGTGGCCACCCTCGGCATTCCCAGCCCCAAGGTCAGGGCTGAGGACCCTTCCACCGCCCCCATCAGCTCCCTGCGCCTGGAGGTGAAATACCACCTCAACAACATGCTGCAGTTCAAGGTAATCCAGCCCAGAATTTCCCCCCCTCCGTGTTTTATTCATGGCCATTCAAAGGGCTTTTTAGAGCCAAAGTTGTGTTTCACAGGCAGAGGCTGCCTCGTGTAAATGTGTTTGTCCTTCGAGCCAATTATTGTTGGTCTTGGCTTGCATCTTTTCTTTGTCCTAGAATCCTAGCACTCGATTGTACACAGAAATCACAGGAATCAAAGGTATCATGTCACTCTGTGTGTGTAATGTCAGCCAGGAACACTGAAAGTTTTTAGTTAATATGCAGGTAAATTCATCTGTGAGTGCTCTCATGACTCTACAGTTTATTTTTACATCTGTCATTGCACTTCAATTCTGAAAGTTTCCATGCACTGTTGTTTAACTGTAATTTATTGCCATGTATTTAATAATATTGAGCTAAGTGATCAATCAAAAGACATCAAAAACTGCCTTCTATCAGCTTACAGAATACAGAAAACCTGAAAAAGAAGCCTAAAAGTTGAGTAAGAAATGAGCTAGAAAGTTATTTATCACACTTGCAATGTATATATGCCTACAAAGACATACACCTTTTAAATATAAATATATACTTTAAAGTCATGTAGATGATTAGATGAGCCACTCCTGATCCAAAATAAATCTTTAAGTTCTGTTTGGAATTCTTTGGTTGGGATTGTTTTCCCCCCAACAAAATCCTGTGGAAAAACTGGCTCAAGAATACATCCCAAACTACCTTCTATCAGCTTACAAAATACAGAAAACCTAAAAAAGAATCCTAAAGGTTGAGTAAAAGATGAGCCAGGAAGTTATTTATCAACCTTGCAATGTAGATACACCTATAAATATATACACCTTTTAAATACATACTTATAAAATGTGCACCTTTAAATATACTTTGAAGTCAATTAGATGAGCCATTCCCAATCCAAAATAAACTTTTAAGGTCTGTTTGGAATTCTTTGGTTGGGATTGTTTTCCCTCCCAACAAACTCCTGTGAAAGAACTGGCTCGAGAATACGCGTTGGAAAGAAAACACTCACCCGCCACAAGCGTTTTAGAATTTATATCAGATCCAGTTTCCCAAGAACTGACTTGTTTAACCAAACTGATTTTTGCCTGGCAGATCTACGATCACCAGAACCCGCGGTACGAGGTGCCCGTGCCCCTGAACCTGCCCAGCTCCCCCAGCAGCTCCAGCGCCCAGCGGCTCTACGACGTCTCGGTGCAGATCAAACCCTTCGGGCTCCAAGTGCGCCGCAAGAGCACGGGCACGGTCATGTGAGCCACTGACACTTTGTTATTTTGTTTCACATGCCCTTGGTGGCTTCTTTTCACCCCAAACTTTCTCTCTGGGAGCGTGTTGGGGTGAGGAACGCTGGCAGCTCTGAGGGCTGTGCCCTGTGCGCTTCCTGAGGTCATGGGAGGCAAAATGATTTTCTGCAGTTGCTAAAAATATTCCTTAGGAAACCACAGCACTGCTCATTAAGGGTTGGTTGTTTGGGTNTTCCTTAGGTGACCACAGCACTGCTCATTAAGGGTTGGTCATTTGGGTCAGTTCTAGGGAATGGTTAGGGGAAAAAAAATAGAAGGAAGTGTTGTCTCAACAACTAACTTGAGATGGGTTTTGGTAATACGACAGATGAGCTTCATTTTTCCTTGGTTAAGTCAGTCAGAAAACAGAGAACAGTTGAGTTTGTTGTGGTTTTTAATTCAAAAAACCAACTTTATTACTCAAAACTTAATTGTGAGCTGAGTTCCCTTCTGCCAACCAGAGTAATAATTCAACTTGCAACTGAAGCTCCTGGAACAATGAAATTCCCTGGCATAGCCCCACCAGGCTGCAGGTTTGATTTCTAACTGCAAAGATGCTGATTTGTAATAAATGTGAGCTGTGACTGCAATTTCAGTGCAAGCTGCACAGATAGGTCAGTGAACAGTAAAAAAGCACTTTATTTACCATATTCCATGCGGCTCCAGTGCTTGGTCTGGGAGGAAAATAGGAATGTAGTGTCCTGAAATGCGTTTTCTGGCTAAATTGCCAAAATACGACACAACTTGCAGTGCACAGCCTGTGTGTGATTCCTCTCTGAGAGGACTTTGTGTCCCTGAACCCTTCAGCAATTCCCAGACACCCTCATTTCATGTCCTTGATAACCACAACAGTTCTTATTCCGCTTTTCCTGAAGAGTGAGATTTCCAGAGTGAAATCTGGCCCCAAAAGAAAGTATCTGCCAGAAACACAGCCCTGAGGACACTCTATTCTGATTTCTCCCTTTCCTGTTCCCGCTCCAGCTGGAATTCAGCCCTGCCCACCTTCACCTTCAGCGACATGTTCATTCAGATTTCCACCCGCCTGGCGTCCCAGTACATCTACGGCTTTGGGGAGACTGAGCACCCCTCCTTCCGCCACAACATGAGCTGGCACACCTGGGGGATGTTCACCAGGGACCAGCCTCCAGGTGTAAGTAGGCAAAGATGAACAAAATGTGATTTTTTAAATTTTTTTTTTTAACTAACCAGTGCAGGGATGTTCAGCACGGCTTTAAAATTCATAAAATTTAAAAATTGGCATTGGCTCTGAGCATTTTTATCACAGTTTACAATTTGGATGGTGTCTCTGTGGTCAAAGGTCTTCTGTAAACCCATTATTTGTGACCTGCAAGGATGATGTGAGGAGCTCAGGCCCTCAGTCAGGTGCTGGAGGGTTGACAGATGGCTCAGGAGCAACAGCACACTCCTCCTTTTTTAATTCCTCTCAGCTCATTGTTTTGGAAATTAGACATGAGTCAGAACACTTCCTGTTGCTTGGGGATTCATTTAGTACTTACACAGGTAAAGCAGAAATCTTATCTCTGTTTATTTATTTCCTACAAGATAGCAAATTTCCAATTATCAGGGAATGGCCAATGAAAGAGCAGCAGCTAATTACAGCTCTCACTTCCAGCTCAGGCTGGAACACATTTTGGGAAAATTAAACATAATGTCACCAGCACCTTCTGAGCATGTAGAGCCCTGGTTCTGTTTGCAAAGGAGGGAAAGTTCTGTCCTGAGGAAGCACCTTCTCATCAGTGACATTTAAGTGCAGCAATACCTTTGCTTTCCTTCCTGCCCGAGCAGTCTGGACAAGCCTGACAAACTGTGAAGTTCCAAGTGACCTTATGCAGGTCTGTTTTGTGGTTAGGTAGGGTTTAGGGGTATAAATTTGAAGTTTATTTGCTTTATTTGGCACTTGTCTCATCTTACGTTAAATTTACTGCTAAATGTTAATAAGCAAATGTTTGCAACATTTCCCCAGTAAAATGTATTTTATTTTCTGTGCAGTACAAGCTGAATTCCTACGGTTATCACCCATTTTATATGGCTCTTGAAGAAGATGGCAATGCCCACGGAGTTCTCTTGCTCAACAGCAATGCAATGGGTAAGAAAACCTTCACTTCATTTCATAAAATCATGAAATTTGGATTGGAAGGGTCCTTAAAGCTCATCCTGTTCCGCCCCCCTGCAAGGGAACCTTCCACTGTCCCAGGCTGCTCCAACCTGGCCTTGGACGCTCCCAGGGATCCAGGGGCAGCCACAGCTGCTCTGGGCCACCTCAAGGCCTCACCCCTCTCAGAAGGAACAATTCATTCCCAATATCCCATCTAAGCCTCTCTCATTTTGAACCCATTTCCCCTTGTCCAGTCCCTCTGGACCTGTATAAACTCCCTCTCCCCATCCCTCTCAGTGTGCCCCATTTTCACCAGTTTTGCCCTGGTGGCCAATCCAAGCCTCCTTTCCCCACTTCCTTCCCTCCCCTTCCAGATGTGACTTTCCAGCCCACCCCTGCCCTGACCTACCGCACCATCGGCGGCATCCTCGACTTCTACATGGTGCTGGGCCCGACGCCCGAACTCGTGGTCCAGGAGTACACTCAAGTAGGAGCCTGACTGAGCTGGGCTTTGCTGGGTTTGGCTTGGTTCCCTCTTCCCCCCTGCCCACCACGAGCCTCCTCTCCTGTTTGCAGCTGATCGGGCGCCCGGTCATGCCAGCCTACTGGTCCTTGGGGTTCCAGCTGTGCCGCTACGGATACGCCAACACCTCCGAGGTGGCCCAGCTGGTGGAGGAAATGAAGGCAGCTCAGATCCCCTACGTAAGTTGGGAGTAAATGATAGCTGAGTTTTTTGGCTGTGTAACATTGGCTAAATCCACCTAAACACCAAAGCAGTGACCAACCAAAAAAAAACCCCACTGAGAAGAGCAGGTTTTGCGCCATGGCCTCTGGGCTGGGCTAAAAGCTGCTTGGTTTTCTTCATTATTCACACAGGAAGGGGCAGTGATTAAGAGAAACCAGCAGGGGAAAAAAAAAATGAAGCAGTTCATTTGAAAATTGAGAATTTGAAATTGAAAATTTCATTGTTATAGTGCTCTGTGTCAAGTCAGCTGTGATTTGGCCCAGGTTGTTGTTGGGATAGGAATAGCACCTTGTTGTAGGAATAGCACCTAGGTTTAACAAAATTATGCTCTAAATTGAATGTGGCTTCATTTTAAATGTGATAATTTCAATGTTTCAATAGAAAACAACTATTTCCATGGTTTTCCTTACAGCTATGGAAATACAGGTGCAATTTCTGTGTACACACACATGGACAAATCCATTTTTTTTCTCTATTTTGTATCAATTTCTCCCCTCAGTTTAGATGCAGCAGTGAAAGATTTATTTTGGTTTGGACTTGCTCATTGATTGTGTAATATTCATTTAACAACTTCAGCCTGAAGTTGCCACTGCTTCTAATTTTACACATCAAAAGTTGTGTATTTTACTTATTTTGGCTGCTTTTCAATATTTGGCAAAAAAAGAAGAAAATTGGGTTTTTTTTGAACTGCAGGATGTCCAATATACAGACATTGACTACATGGAAAGGAACCTGGACTTCACCATTTCTCCACGTTTTGCTGACTTACCAGATCTGGTCAACAAAATCAAAGCAGAAGGGATGAGATTTATCATTATCCTGGTCAGTTTGCAATATTGCTTTTAAATTCCAATGTAGCATCACAAAATGGAGAACACATTCAACGTGAGTTTTGAGCATCAGGGTCAAAGTGTTTTTTTAATTGTAGGATCCAGGCATTTCTGGGAATGAAACTGGTTATCCTGCCTTCGACAGAGGTGTGGCCAACAATGTCTTCGTACAGTGGCCTGATACCAAAGAAATTTTATATTCCAAGGTACTGCCAGGGGTGTTTAAACCTGTTGGTATTTAGTGTGTATTTCAGTTTGTATTTAGTGTGGTTTGATTGTTTTAAATGTTCTCTGTCCTGTTAGGTCTGGTCGTTTCTCCCCAATGTCACAATCAACGAGTCACTGCCTCACGAGGAACAAGTAGAGGTAAGTACTGATATGGTTTGGTCCTGGGCTCAAATATAGACATTAATCAATTAAAATAGCAGCAAACTCATTGAAAAACCTGATGGCAGGAATAAGTTGCAGAAATTTTGGCTAAGCCTTGCTAAAAGCCAAAAAATTCAGTAAATAAGCAATTTTTTTTTTCTTCTTTTATTTGTTTGGGGTTTTTTTTTATATCAGAATTTATGGAATGCCTTCATTCCCCTTAACTGTCTTGTTTTCCTTCTGTTTTTGCAGAACTACGTATCCCACTGTGCTTTCCCAGACTTCTTCCGCAATTCCACGGCGGAGTGGTGGAAGAGGGAAATCGTGGAGGTCCACGACAACCCCGACCCCGCCAAAAGCCTCAAGTTTGATGGCCTGTGGACTGTGAGTGTGGAAATGCATCTGATTTCTGGGTTGTTCTTCTCTGCCTGACACTGAGGTGGCCCCAGTTCCTAATTCCCACTGTCTGCACTGCTCTGGTAGAAGTGTCCCGTGTTGAATTCCCATCAGGAAAATGTTGGACTTCCTGATCTTGGAGGTTGTTCCGTTGAAACAAAGAATTGCTGAGTCACAGAATGGTCTGGACTGGAAGAGATCTTAAAAATCTTCTATTCCCACCCCCTGCCATGGGCAGGGACACCTTCCACTGCCCCAGGGTGCTCCAAGTCATGTCCAGCCTGGCCTTGGGCACTCCCAGGGATCCAGGGGCAGCCACAGCTTCTCTGGGAATTCCATCCCAGCCCCTCCCCACTCTCACAGGGAACAATTCCATCCCAATATCCCATCTAACCCTGCCCTCCTTCAGCTCAAGGCCATCCCCCTCTTTCTGTCACTCCATGCCCTCATGGAATGTCCTTTTCCTGCCTTTCTGTCAGCCCCTTTATGGACCATGGGATGTCCACCTGAGGCTGCAGCTGCAGGTGGCTCCTCTCATGTAATTCAGAATTTATGGGGTGTAATTCAGAATTTATGGTGTTTTTGTGGCAAACTAAGGGGTTCTGCTCTGTGTTTTTAGGACATGAATGAGCCAGCAGCTTTCATGAACGGCGCCATGGGTGGCTGCAGGAACAACCTCCTAAACAACCCCCCCTACATGCCCCGTAAGTCTGAGCCCTCCTGGAAAGAGTTCCAGGTTTTTCTGGTTCCTACTTGAATTCCCATCTGGTACATGGGGCATAAAGGCAGAAATAAAGATGGGTTTGTAAACCCACAGCTCCTCCCTTTGTTCCTGAGATGATGGGCACCCTGCAAGCCCAGATATTTCAGTGTCTGTGCAGCTCTTTGCAAAAATAAAGTTCTTTCCAGCTCCTTGCTGCACGTGGATTTGGATCCCAATTTTGTGTCTAAATGCTTGAGGCACGGCAGAGAACTGAGCTCTCTGTTTTGCAGTTTTCTCAGATGAATAATGCAATTAATTAAATATTTAGAAAATATCCATGTGTCTCCTCTCATTAGCATTTATGTGAGCAGTCAAATGCTTGAAATGCTTCGCTTTCTTAGCTCAGCTTTCCTGAAGTACTGGTGTAAAGTAGTGCTAATTAGGAATTATTTATTAATGGTTTATTAGCATACTCTCGCTGCTTACTGTTGTATTCAGGTTTCATGAGTGGTTTCTCAGGAATTTCCAGGAAATTAATATTCAGACACGGATCAAACCCTTACCACACCCATTTTTCTGTTCATGTGGTTAATGGGTTTAAAAATATTTATTTTCTGATTACTCTGTTTATTCTTTGAGCCTCTGTATTAAGAGCATCTGTACCTGAACTATTAAAACAGATCCCTGCATAGGAATATTGGAAACATTCCATTTTGGGAGCGCTTTTTCTACAATTATAAATAAATAAGTGACAGTATAAAGACACTGAATGCCTAAGAGATTATGAAAATTAAGGGGGGGAAAAAAAAGTAACTCAAGTGATTAATACATGCTTTTTTATTAATAATAAATACATTTCTTCCTTTTCCACTAGATTTGGGATATAGGTCTACAGGATTAATCCACAAAACTCCGTGCATGGAAGGGCTGCACTACCTGCCAGACGGGACCCCAGCCAGGCACTTCGATGTCCACAGCCTCTACGGATGGTCCCAGGCCAGACCCAGCATGGAGTGAGTGCTCTGCATCCCAAATGCTGCCTTCAAAACACATCCCGAATGGATGCTCCATGACTGCATTCCTACGGCCAGAACTTCCCCTGGTTCATTCAGGATGCCTGAGGGATCCTTCTCTTGGCTCTGACCACTCTGGTTTTTCAGCATCCAAGAGGGGTTGGATGCTCCAAGGGTTGGGCAGCTGCTGGAGTTATTCCAGACAGGGATCTTGATGCCTTGGGAAGGCTGGCTTGAAACAGAGACTGGACAGAGCTTGAGGATAAAGGAAATATTTATTGAAAGGCCCTGGGATACACCTTGGGCACAAGAGCCTGGTGAGGTGGACACCCCCAAACAGTCACAAGATGGCCTTAATCACGAAGTCTCACCCTTTATAAGTTTTGGTCTACTTGCATATTGAGGTTTAATTGTCCAATTCCAGCTCCAGGCTGTGAGGTCTCACCCTTCTTGTTCCTCCCTCCATCATTGTTTGTGCTTTTGGGCCCGAAAATTGTCCTTGGTTTTCAGCAGGAAAGGATTTGTTTTGTGTCCCTACTACCTAATAGCACTTAATGTAAGGCTCAAAACTGCATGGAATTGGAAAAACATAAAAGCTAAAACTGAAGGCATCAATCTCCCCCGTGGTGCAGGAAGGAGGTGGTCAGGAGGGGTCTGTGCAGGGCTCAGCTGAGGCTGTGCTTCCATGGCTCCACTGCAGTAAATCCCTTCTGCACACAACCACTGTCATTAAACATCACTGACTGTTCCTGGGTGTTGCTGGGCTTGCCTGGTTTGCTCTGGTTTTCCTCACACTTCACATCCAGTGAGGGAAAATGAAGGCAGGTTTTCAGTGGTGTGAATTTCAGAAGGGCTCCATGAGGGTCTCTATTTAAAGTGAAGCGAAAAGGGGGAATGGTGACTTTTAAAATGCAAAGTGTGAGCACAAAGCTTTACTTTGAAGCATTTCTTTTCCCAGTTCCAAGGCCAGCATCATTATCTGTGCCTCTGAATTGTCCCCAGCCTGCTTTAGATAAGGCCTGATCTCATGATAACAGAGCTGGGCTCTCTCATTTCCAATTCAGCCAGTGAGCGAGGAGATTTTATGTGCACATCTGAACAACCTTAAAGCCCTTGGTAACTTTGATAAAACCATAAAGGCAGAAAATACCAGGGCAGTTTGGGTTAGTGAGAGGATGCTCCTTTGGCAGAGAGCCAGGGCAGTCCTGCCAGTCAGGGCAGGGGTGAAATTGCTGCCAGGACAGCAGGGGATCTCTGATCCCTGCGCTGATGGGGTTGGGGCATCAAGATGTGCTGGGTTGGACCCTGGTTGGGCTCCAGGTGCCTGTCAAAGCCCCTCCAGCTCTCCCCTCCTCAGCTGGGAAGAGAAAAGAAAGCGTAAAGAAAGATTCATGGATTGAGATAAGGACAGGGAGATGCCACTCATCAATGACTGTCACGGGCAAAACAATTCTGGAAATTCTTTTGGAATTGAGCGGAAAAAAAGCTCAGTTGTGGAAATCGGCTTAAAGGTGTGTCCTAGAGGCCTTTCAATAAATCCCTGCTTCATTCTCTGGCTCTGTCCAGTCTCTGCTCCAGCTCAGCCTCCCCAAGGCACCACCAGAGGCTCTCAGGCAGTGAGTTCTCGTGCAGAATTTCTCCTGTGACCCGTTTGTGTGTGTTCCCACCGCAGGGCCGTGCACGTTGCCACCAAGGAGCGCGGGATCGTCATCAGCCGCTCCACCTACCCCAGCAGCGGGAGGTGGGTTGGGCACTGGCTGGGGGACAACACGGCAGCCTGGGACCAGATGCACAAATCTATCATTGGTACGTGGCAGGGGAAGGGTCAGCGTTCCTGGGATCACCAAATCGTGGGATGGTTTGGGTTGGGAGGAGCCTCACAGCCCAGCCAGTTCCAGGCCCTTCCATAGGTTGGGTTCCTCCAAGGGTTATCCAACCTGGCTTTGCTTCTCCTTCACCTCCTTGCTTTGTGCATTGATTTTTAGCTTAAAAAGCTGGTTCAGCAACCAAAAATTGTGGTTGATTCCTTTTTTACTTTTTCTTCTTACTTCTTCCTGTAGTGGGTGCTGGGAACTGCTTTAATTCCCTTGGGAGCAGACCCCTCCATGCCCTGTGTCCTGCCACTCATTTTTTTTTCTTTGCTCCTGTCCACCTCCCTCCCATCTCCTCCTGGAGCAGGAAAACACCACACATTGGAGAAATCGTGGGGCTTGTATCTGGATTTTTCTCTCCTGATTCAGCAGTGTGATGAACATTGTCTGTGTAACCATAATGTAACAAAACCCAGCCAGTAACTCCAATTTCTCTCTCTTTTCAGGCATGATGGAGTTCAGTCTCTTTGGAATATCTTATGTAAGCTAATGAGTTATTAACTTCTATTTAATTACCGTGATGCTGTGCGTGATAACACAGTTTTCCATTTGGGTTATTCTGAACATTTCAGACAGGAGCTGATATCTGTGGCTTCTTCAAAGACTCAGAGTATGAGCTGTGTGCCCGCTGGATGGAGCTGGGTGCATTCTACCCATACTCCAGGAATCACAACGAGAAAGGAACACGGGTGAGTTGCAATTTTAACAGTTCTTAGCAGCTTGGGCCTTTCCAACACACAGGCAAAACCAGCCAAAACAATGCACGACTGCCCTGGCTCAAAACAGAAGTAGATTCCAAGGAAAATGGAGAAGGAAAGAACACTTTTGGCTCTTTATCAAATGGAGATTGTCATTATTTCCATGCTGGCTCTGCTGTGAGCCTCCCCATCACCTGGGAGGTTTTATGCCCCCAGAGGGGCTGCTCTGGGATTTGGACACTTGAAGGAAGCTCATTCTACCTTTGCTCCCACTGAATCAAACTCTCCATGTTTTCCCTGCTGTGCAGTTTGGATTTCAAGGAGCTCCAGAATGGAGATTTGATGGCAAACACACTTCAAGAAACAGAACTGACCTCGCTGCTCTCAGCCCTAATTGCCCATAATTACACAATAAATGAGAAAATGGGGCAGTGTAAGAAGATGCTGGAGTGAGACTCAGGAATTTCTGTGCTCTGCACATTTGCCACAGTCAGATATTGTATTTCTGCTGAAAGGAAAGGGAAAGAATTGCCTCAATGTAGGCTAAGGACTGGAGTGGAGAAAGCTGTAAAACAAGATAACTGGCAAAATGGAAAAAAAAAGGAAACAGCACTTCTGTTGCAGGGAAAGCCTCAGGTCTAGCAGAGTGGAGCTATTTAGATGGCAAATATCTAATGGATTAAAGTCTCCTTTTCAAAGGCAGCTGCTTTATCTGGCAGCACACACCTTCCACAGGCCTGGGAAAGCCTTCAGAATGCACATCCAGGGTTATCGTGGTGCTCCCAGTCTCAGCCAATTTGCCCAGGCATTGTTCCCTCCATTTAATAAAGATTGAGGCTCTCCTGACACCAGTGCCTGGGACTGGCAGTGAGTGTGGGAGCAGAGGGCTGATGGGTGACACGTGCCTTGGGACGTGCCATGCCTTGGGGACACTCTGCATTCAACATTTTCACTCTCTTCCCCTGGGTTTTTATCAGCTTTCCTCTTCCCAGTTCCCCTCCTAGGGCTGACAACGACAGCCACGGTTTTCACTTGCTCCTGAGATGAAGAATAAATAAATGAAGATGCTTTGCTTCAGAGGAGGAATTTCCTTGGTTCATTCTGCTACGTTGATTTGGGTTTTTAGCTTTCTCAGGCAGCCCAGCCCAACACTCTCTTCTCTTTCAGAGGCAAGATCCTGCTGTCTGGGGTCCAGAGTTCCATAAGATTTCCAGGAATGTGCTGAACATAAGATACACCCTGTTACCTTATCTCTACACTTTGCTGTTCGACGCCCACGCCCACGGCAGCACCGTGATCCGCCCCGTGCTCCACGAGTAAGTGCAATTCCCCTGCTCTCCTCACCAGGAATTCCCATTCAAACTCCTCTAGTTGTGACCCCCTAACAACAGGGTTCTCTCTTTGTTGCAGCATTTCCCCCTTCAATAAAAAAACCCCAAGTCTTAGCTGGGAAAAAACTGAGTTTTTTGAATGTGGTGTTTTGCCTCTTTCAAATAAACTCAGAAAGCAGTGGCTCAAATTGAAGAGTCTGTCACAAAATTTTATTATTGTTAATAATAAGCATAAGACCTTCACAGTTTTGTTGTCCCAATGTACTGAAAAGCAAAGAAATGGACAAAACCCCCTAAAGCGAAGCACTAACTTGTGTTTCTCTGATGAGTGTCACATCAGGACCTTTGTGCAGCCATTAATTGATCTCTGAATTATTTACAGCAATAATGAGGAAATAGATACTAGAAAGAGTAGGTGAAATTACTGACAGAAGGGTGTTGAAGGAGGAGCTCTTTGAGCAAAGCTCAGCTCTGGCTGTCTCCTCCTGCCAGGTTTGTGGAGGACAGGAGAACGTGGGACATCGACGAGCAGTTCCTCTGGGGCGCTGCCCTGCTCATCAGCCCCGTGATGAAACCCGTGAGCTTTTAATCATCTATTCCTTTATTAATTACTTTAATTAAGCTTCACCTTTTTGATATGATGTGCCTAAAATTTGTGTGTTTAACTGCAGAATGAGCGGAGTGTGAACGCTTACTTCCCCAATGCCCGCTGGTACGATTACCACACTGTAAGTCTTCCTAAAAAAATTGTATTTTTCAACTTCTGTTTTCTGTCTTTTCTCAGTGCTGAGCATGGCAGGGAGGTGGGAACACTCTCCTGCCTCATTTGCATTTAATATAAGTTCTTAGCTGAGTAGATTTTATGTTTCTAATACAAGAAATAATAAAAATCCTCTATTCCTTTATAATAATGCACAATAATACGACCAGAGTTATGATAAATGAAAAGGTGAAGTGATACCTTTAATTTAGAGTTCTCCTCACTTTTTGTAACTCTCAAACAATACACAGAAGGTTTTTGTAATGGAATGCTCTAATAAAGAAAGGAAGAATCAGGTTTGGCTGCATAATTTTTTCATGGAAAATAATAAAAGATTTGGAAATAGGAAGAGCAGGATCAAAACTCCCTTCATTAATCACAGGTTTGTGTTTCACCCCCTTGGCCCCTTTGGTTCAGCTGCCATCACCCATGGTCAGGCCAGGCTTTTATAGAGCCAAAATCCCAGGGTTTCTCTTATTAATAGTTACTCCTGCAGCAACAACTCCTAATTAACCTGTCTAGAGAAATAGAACCATTTCATTCTGAAGGAAAACCCGGTTAAAATCTGTATTTTTTTTTAATGTAGGACACAGAGACCGGCTTTAGGGGAGAGCTCCGAAATCTGTCAGCTCCTTTGGAGCACATCAACCTGCACATCCGAGGTGGATACATCCTGCCTTGGCAGCAGCCTGCTAACACAACTGCTTTCAGGTAGGGAGAAGTGAACATTTAAATTTCATTTGGCTTTTTTGGTGTGGCTTTTGGGGTTTTTTGGTGGTTTTTTTTCTCCTAATGGTTTTTAGTGGGATGGGATGGGAAAACAGCTGTGGGAGGTCAGTTGGGTGGTACACAACTCTGTTTTTTCCCCAAATTACCATCTGGGGAATCTGGATTGTGACTGGGTGAGGAAATTGAGAGGGAATTGTGTTTTCCACAGCCGGAAGAACCCGATGGGACTGACGGTGGCCCTGGATGATGCCCTGTCTGCTGCAGGACACCTCTACTGGGACGATGGCGTTCGCATTGGTGCGTCCACGGCTCCCTTCCCTTCCCAAAACCCTTCTTATTTTTGGCTGTGGGAATGGTTGGATACTGCCCAGTGAGGCTCCATCCCTGGGGATACTCACAGCCCAAATTCAAGCAGACAAAACCAAACCCGAGGATGTGAACTGGGAAGAGATGGAACATACCCTGGGGTGTCCAAGGAGGAGCAGAGGGAAGGGATTGGACTCCCTTTTTTTTTCCTCCCTCCCTTTTTTTTTCCTCCCTCCCTTTTTTTTTCCTCCCTCCCTTTTTTTTCCTCCCTCCCTTTTTTTTTCCTCCCTCCCTTTTTTTTTCCTCCCTCCCTTTTTTTT
>VWYE01008525.1:313828-371705 GCA_013398995.1 Alaudala cheleensis | reverse complement strand
GCACCAAGCCCAGCCCCTGTGGCTCCAGTGACTGGGATTGTTTCTGCCTACGCCTATAGCAAAAGCAGAGATTCTGTGAACGAGCCTGCCCGTGGCATTCCAAGGAAAACAGCTCGGCTGGATTGCACTGAGATATTTTCTTTGTCCATCTCAATCGAGATATTTGAACAGGAAAACCCAGTTTACACCAGTGGAAGTTCTCAGGGGCTTTTGATTTCTTTACAAAAGAACGTTGATGTTTTAACTTTGGTGGAAGGGGAAGGTCCTGGAAGGATTCAGGGGTTGCCATCATTCCTGCCTCTTGGGCAAAAAGGCTGAATCCCATCCTGGCACCTGGGCTGGAACCCAAAGTTAACATTGCCACATAAAAAGGACAAGGTGCTGCTCTTCCTCCTGATATCAAACATAGCAGAGCAAAGACCACCTCACCAACAGCTTCAGGGAGCCGTAGCAGGGAAAGAGCCTCTGCTGCATAAATGCAGTGAAGCTCTTGCTGAGGACAAACATTCCCACTAAATAAACACATCAAAGGCCTTTTCTGGTGTTACACCTACAAGAACCAGGCTTGAATCAGCAAGAATCTGCAAGAACCAGGCAGTGAATACTGGCTCCTGGCCCACCCAAAGGCAGATGTGAGAGTAAAAATGAAAAAAGGGCTCTTTTTAATGTCCCCATGCCTCAGTTTTCCTGTCTGTGTGATGCTACCCCCCAAAGAGCTCAGATTTTGTAAAGTCATCCCCTGTCCTTAGAGAAGGAGGCCACAAAAGAGTCAAGTGTTATCCCAGGGGTAAGATTGATAGACAAAGCAAAACTGACTTTCCTCTGAGACTGAGCAAAAAACTCTCACCAAAAATCTCTTATCAGTGACCATTAACAGAAAGGCTGTTGGCTTTATCAGCGTGGTACTGAGAAGGGTTTTGAGCCTGGCTCAGATAAATGAGGTCCCTTGCTGCCTCGAGAAGGCCCAGAATCATGGAATGGTCCAAGTCTGTGCCCAGGGACAGTTCTCCACACATGGGAGATCCAAAGTCTGGTGCAGCAGGGCCCATGGATGAGGCCCTGGCAGGGATTTTGGATGTTCTGCTGCAGGGTGGGCAGGCAGGAGCTGCAGCAGAGGCTCCTGGTGTGTTTGGGAGGGGCTGGGAGCAAATCCCAGCCTGGAGCCCACTCAGTGCTGAGGCTTTGGCCAGTTCGCTCAGCTCTGCATCCTTCTCCTGGGCCGGAGGTGAGGCTAAAAATGTGCACCCAAGGGCCAGTTTGGGGCTTATTCTGCAGGTCTCTGCCATCCCCAGGACCTTTGCTCAGACCTCTATGGGATTCACTTTACCCCTCAGCAGATCCTCACCTGTACAATCAACGTGAGGGGTTTGTTCTGGTTTATGTTCTAAATGAAAATCATTAGCTCTGAGTTGATAACTGAAGTAGGGAGCTGCCAAGTTCTGTCACAGCAATGATCCCAAAACACAAAGCCACTATCTCAGGGGTGCCCTGCAGACATAGATGAGGCTGTTCCAGTAATTTTGCAGCACAGGCACCAACACAAAGCACCCAAACACAGCTCCAAATCATTGTGTCAGTGTAACTGAGCCAAGACTAAACCTCAGGCCACCCCTGAAGATCTCTCTCCTATAGAGCAGATCCCTTTCTCCCCTGCACTTTGAGGTGTTTTCTGAGCTGACTGCAGCACGTTTTCCTTTTGCTGGAGAGTTTCTTGCACTCAGACCGTGCTCAGTAACACAAATAAGAAGCAGAACCCTCTGCACATCTCCATGTTCTCAGCAGAGCTGATAACACTGCTCTTATCTCCAGCAGGGCAAGTCCCCTCAGCTGTGTTGAAAAGCCTTTTATCAGATGCAATGTAAGGAGAATTCTCTCTGAGATGCAGCTCTGCAGCTTTGGCAGCAAAGTGGGGCTTCTGACTGAACCTCCTCTGGTTTTGTTTAGTGTTGGGGTGAGGGAGCAGGACAAGGTCCTGTTTGTGGGGCTGGCAAGACAGGGCTGCTCCTTGGTCTTCCCGAAACAACTCCCCACTCCCTGAGCCAGAGGAAAGCCCTGTCAGAAATGGCTTAACGATCTTCTAATATTTCCCTGCAATTAAAGGGCACATCTGTCTTGCAGACCCTGTCCTCCTCTGCTAAAGCACAGACATGAACTAAACAGTCTGTCGTGTCGGGCCCGGGGTAACAAAGGGGCCCATTCATAACACAGCACTTGGCCACTTGGTGTGTGTGAAGTGAAAGAGAGTTTGCATTTGGAGAATAACCTGTGCTGGAGTGAGCAAGAGACTTCTGCTCCCATAAATCAATCAGCTTTGCCTGCTAATAACCCAGCCTGCCTCCCAGTCCTGCCTGCAGGGCTCCAGGGAGAATCTGCTGGCTCTTAAAACTCTGGAGAGGATTGGAAAAATTTGAATCAGCTTGGGTTTTTCAAGGCATGGAGGAGAAGGGGCTATCCCAGCCCAAGGAATTTGGGGGTCACCTCAATGTGTCAGTCACTGGGTTGGCATTTCACACTGTCCCTGTGGCTGGGTCACAGCCTGGGATGGTCCTGGCAGGAGAATGGGAGCACTGTAGAGCAAACCCAACTAAACCAAACCAAGCCAAATCAAATCAAACCAAACCAAATAAAACGAAACGAAACCAATCCAATCCAAACCAATCCAATCCAAACCAAGCCAAATCAAACCAATCCAATCCAAACCAATCCAATCCAAACCAAGCCAAATCAAACCAAACCAATCCAATCCAAACCAAGCCAAATCAAACCAAACCAATCCAAACCAATCCAATCCAACAACCAACCACCCCTCAAAGACCCATTCCTGATTTTGGTGAAACAGAGGGCTTGAAACCAAAGGAAATCAGTTGAGGCACACCTTGGCATCGTCCTAAGCCAAGCCTATGTTTTGCCCTGACTAAGAGTGTCAGGCAGTCCCTACAGGTTTATCCACATCTATTGTTTAACATCAATTTGTAAATTGATGGGAATGGGAATGGGCTCTTAGGGTTTTTTTTTCTCTTTTCTGAGCCAGGCACCTTGGCCATGGGCTGTATCTCTGTCTCTTAGTGCTCTCCCCATACAAACAAACACAATTCACACCTCAGCATACCTCATTTCCTCAGCTTTCAAGCAAGCAGGAAATGGCCAGGAAGCACCCACAAGATGGTCCTGTGGTTTCAATACTACAGTGACATTTGGGAAATGGGGACTCATTTTTTACCATCTCGGCAGCAAAATTGTTTGTTCAGCTCTAGCCAAAGTTTTCTGTGTAAAATGAGGGGGAAAAAAGGGTGTCAAGGCCATGGGGTAAGAGTGGAAAAAGCCTAGAATTTAATGGGACATCCTTGTTGTATCCTGAGAAAACTCTGGAGGCGGGGGGGAAATTTTCAATCCTAATGTTGGGCAGAAGGTCAAAACAATTATCTAGAGAATTCCACCTTAAATTAACCAAAGTTTGTTTTGGATATTCTGAGTGTTTTGTTGCAGTTTTAACCTTTTCAGGTTCCTTGAAATACTGCAATTAGTTTCCAACTAAAGTGGAGTTTCAAAGGAAAACTTGAAAAGCCTGAGAAGGCACCAAGTAGGGCAGCACTCAGAATTCAGCCTTTCCAGGGAACAGGGGGGCTTGGATCCATGTGCATCTTTCTGAGGAAAAGACACCACGAAGGAAAAGACACCACGAAGGAAAAGGCCAGACTGTATCCCACAGGAATCTCCTGCACACATCCCTGGTACAAACACAATGAATTCTGTCACAGCTTTTGGGGACAGGGCCAAATTCAGGCTCCCCATGCCAGCACAGCCAGTGGGAGCTTTGCCTGTGCCTCTGGGGTGATGTGTGATCCAACCTTCCCTGCAACTCTTTGTGTTTATGTCTGCTTTGTGTGAATGCAAGAATGATTCCAGCTCACACAGGATCTGTCCTGGAAAACGTCCAATATCCAAGCAGTTGTAGTCTGTAGACTTTTAATTATATTTTTAATGCTTTATACAAACACCTAAATAAGCATTTGGATGCTTAGAAATAATTTAAGAAAATCTATTTTGGTTTTGGCTCTGGCTGATGCCATTTGACTGCACAGGTAATCAATATCAATATCAATAACATTTGGGATTTTGCTATCATGGTGACTCAAACTACATCAGATTCTTATCTTGGCAGGACAATGGAGGTCTCAGAGAGACCAAAGGAAAAGTGGATCCTCCTGGGATACCTGACACAGCCTGAGCAGCTCTTGCAAGCCTGACTTGAGTTTTCTGGGGGTCTCATTTTCCTCCCAGCCCTCAGAGAGCTCAGTGGGGCCTCTTTGAAGGCACTGGTTCTCTCTGGTTGGGAAGGTCCCACAGGAACATCCAAGGGAAGAAGCAGGGGTGCCTCATGGCAGGTCTGACACCTTCCTCATCAGCATCCTCTAGGAGTGAGATTTCAGCAACTCAGCTGTGCCACCCTGGGAGCTGCCCTGCCTCTCCTGGGGGTCTGAGGTGATGGTGATGATGGAATTTCTCTTCTCTGGGGACAACACAGATATCTCAAACATTGCTTCAGATGATGTTTATGGGGTTGTCAGTAAGAAAATCAGTCTCTCACAGAACAAAGCTTTGAAAGGACCTGGGGCCTGTTTGGGGACTTGCTGACAAAACACCTGATGGAGCAACTACAAGACAGGGGGAAGAGGGAAAATGGGTAAAGCACTTCAAAATTAGAATTGCAGAGTCATGGAGGGGTTTTAGCTGGAAGGCCCTTAAAGCCCATCCAGTCCCACCCCTGCTATGGCAGGGTCACCTTCCACTACTCCAGGTTGCTCCAAGCCCTGTCCAACCTGGCCTTGGGCACTGCCAGGGATGTGAGGAGCAACAGGTTGGAAATAGGAGTCAGCTCCCAGGAGAAGTTGGTGGAGAAAAAGCCTCTATCGGTCATTTTTATCCTATTTTAATTATAAATGTAGGTTTGGTGGGGCAGAGGCTGTGGAGATCATGGCCAGATAATTTAACATATCTCACACTGATGTAATTGCAGATGTTTTACTCTCCCCTCCTCCTTCTCCATGTCACCCCAGATAGAACATGTTTGGGAATGCCAGGGGACCTCGGGGTTAAACAATTTTTTCAGTACCATCAAGGAAAAATGTTGGTGGGGGTTGTTAAACATGTCAAAATGTTGCCTGCCTCTCTCTCACACGCTAAAGGTCAGCTTTAGGGGCAGATTTCACACAGCTTTTCTCATCCCTGAGCAACCTTTCTGTAACACAGCCACAGGAGGCCCAGAGATGCCACTCACTGGGGTCACACAGCACAACTGCAGCAAAATTGGGCTGGGAGCACGAGAATTTGGGCTGCCAGGGCACTGCTGAGCCACAGTGGGATGTGTCAACAAGGGGCTTTCTCCAGGGACATCTTTGAAAGGGAAAATCGGAATCAGGCAAGCAAATACATTTTATCCTTCATTTCAATCTTCTGAAACCCCACTCTCTGCCTTCACTCAGCTCATATAAAATAGCACGGAGGTAAAGGCTCCATCAGGCAGAGCAGGGACAGAACATTCTGTCTCTGTTTCATTCATTAGGCCTCTTCTCCCCAGCCCTGCCTGCAATTCCCATTTCCTTCCGTGCCTCTCAAACAGCCCCACTGCACACCCTCACTGGTTTGCAGCCACAGGGAAATTGGTTCACAATGATCTTTTAAAAGAATATTCTGCTTCTGAGCATTTCTGTCTCATTTGTGGACAGGAGCAAAGGGATCAGCTGGGCCCTGGTCCCCTCCCCAATGAGGCAGTTTCAGTCTGTCCAGGATCTCCTGAAAAATCCCTTCCCATCTGCTCATATGAACTGAAGGAACAATTTATAATTTCTGTAGTTGCATGAAGATGGGATTGACTCTTATTAGAACCCACCACAAAGACAGATCCAAGGTTAATAAGTCTGGGCAATGTGAATCTGGGTTTGTTTTTCACTTTGGGAAGGAACTTTCAAAGACTCAAACAGCACAGTATCTTCTTTGGATGTGCCCAAGTTATCTTTAATGTATGACCCTAAGTTTTTAGCTCTATTTGGGTAGAAAGCCTAAGCTAAGTATTTATAACCCAGGCTTTCAGTTCATTCTGTTTAGCAAAAAGGACACTGCCAATGCTATTAAAAAAAGAAAAAAAGAAAAAAAAAGGTGGTTTGAATGAAATTGCTGAGTTAAAAATTCTGTAGTTGCAGGAACTTTCAGTCCAGTTCTCTAAAGACTTAATTCATACATGAGGATCTAGGGCCCCCCCTCAGTTTGTTTCCTTTCTCCTCGAGGTATTTCTGTGATTAACAAGCAGATGGGAGTGAGACTTTTGCTTCCAATTTCACTGAAATAACAAATCTACTTAAGGCACAAAATTCAGTAAATATCAGGCATGAAACAAGCCAGGAGGAGTTTGCATTTCTGCTTCTCTCAGTTCAGGTTTTAATGTGCTCAAATTCCTTTGACAGTCAAAATTCAGAATGGGTATAAATTGAAATAACCTGGGATGGAAATGTGGATGGATGTGACAAATTGTGCCATAGGATCCCTGAATGGTTTGAGTTGGGAGACCTTAAAAACCATCCCATTCCAGCCCATGGGCAGGGACACCTTCCACTATCCTAGGTTACTCCAAACCCCATCCAACCTGGTTTGGGACACTTCCAGGGCTGGGAAGTGTATATTGAAGTGTAATTAAGTAATGAGGTGTAATTAATTTAATTGTAATTAAGTGTCTATAGACATTCAAGTCAAGTCCTCTCAATAGCAGCAGAATTTGCCATTTTGCTGCCCTGAATTCCTTCCATAAAGAATATTTCTGGTCCATTAAGGATGAACGTTCAGCTCAGTGGCAGATTTTAGGCAGAAAAAGCCATTTTCACTGGAGCACAGAGCAGGGGACGTGTGTGTGACTGTGTGGAGTCAGTCACACCCTCAGTCACCCCGCACAGACACAAACCCTGTGCAAGCTGCAGCAAGAACAACAGGAAATGGCCGGGGGTATTTATAGCAGGATTGTGTTTATCCTCAAGTGATGTTCTGCACAGATTATGATGAAGCTTTTCGTGGGAGAGGACACAGCTTGTGTCAGCTGGAGGTTTGCATGCACTTCACCCCGTGTGCTCCTGCCAGACTCCCTCATGCCCTGGGCTTTCCTTTGCCTTCTCCAGCTTTGCTGAGCACCAGGAATCCTCACCACCACCCTCTCCCAGTGCCTGGTAACCACCAGGGTTGGCCCAAAACTTGGTTTCTGCAGGTTTGCAAACCCCCCCCTGAGATGGCAGGAGAGAAAAACAACCTCTCACACATCAGTGTCCTGAGTCACTGAGAAATGCAGGCCCTGCTGCAACAGCACAGAAATTCTTCTCGCATTTTGGGTCCCATGAACAAAGAAAGTGATGGCATAAAATGCCTTTTGTCAGAGCTCAGCTCTCCAGCACAGTCTCCTCCTTTCCTGCAATTCTCTTTGAGAAATCATTTATTTTCAAATGGGGTATTGAAACACCTCCCCATTTATCCCTTTCTTCGAGGGCAGATATCCAGCAAGAAGTAATAATTTTCATGGACAAGTCATCTCCATATCCCCAGCCACACCTTTGCCATCTTTTTCTGATTTGAACATGCAAAGAGATTTTTCTAATTCATTTCTCATCATCTAAATTTCCCTGAAGATGCAAAAAAACCAGCAAATATGGGAGGTGAAGTAGATAGTGCAGCAACTTAATATCTTCACCCTCCCACACAGCCTTTGCAAGCACATGTCCATCCCTGCCGAGCAGTTTATCTCGGCCACAGATAGGGAACGCTAAAATAATCATGATAAAAAGTGGATCTCGAGCAGCAAAGAACCTGCTGTTACTTCATTGTCAGAGCAGTTTTTCCTTATCTGAGTCACATCTCCTGAGGTTTGTTCAACTCATGAGCGCTCAGCTCATTTCTCTGTTTACACCCCACGATATCTGAAAACCTTGATTAAAAGCAATCAGAAAAATCCATCATATGACACCGAGACCGTTTGCAGCCTGTGACAGTTATTAGCAAATGTTAACCTTTCCTTTGAGAAAACACAAGGAAATCCTGCTTTAATTTAGGCTTTCAAACATCACCCCCCTCTATCTCTGCAGTAAATCAGAGCATCTCCACGAGCCCATTGTTTGCAAATATAATAAGCCCCGGCTTTGCGTGTTTAAAAAACAAACAGCGAGAGCAAAGCATCAGGAAGCGCCTGTGAATGGGAGCCGCAGCTCGGGACGGGCGCATTAATTACTGCAATTGAGCCAATGCCCCGTGAATGCCGTGCGAGGCATTATCAGCGCTATTAGAGCTTCATTAGGGCTGCAGCGAGCACGGGCAGCTCCCCGCGCTCATTTGCATCCCGTGCTGACAGGTGCCGCTCCAGGTGTCCTATTGTCACCCGAATTAATAAACACGCTCCCACTCCTGCTCCTTTTATCGTCTGCGGGAGAGAGGAGAGGACAGAGAGCGAGCGCGAGGCGTCTGACCTCATCTCCCAGCAAGGCTTTTGCTGGGGCTTTGCCAGGTTTAATTTCGAGGTGATGAGCTCGTACCTGTCAGAGAGAAAGCTCCGTCCCTCCCTTCCGGAGTGGGCTCACGCTGGCCCCGTGCTCTGCCCCATCCCACAAATTAGTGGGGTTCGAGGCACCCCCAGGTGTGTCTGGTCTGGCTCCTACTCAGATCTCCTTTTCAAAGTCATCCTTGCCCATCCCTGACCCCTCCAGGTTCTACCCGACCCTCCCTTGCCAGTTCATCACTCACAGATTAAAATGAGACTTCTGAAGCCATCCTGCTGTTGGTTTTTGCACTTTTATTCATGACAGGTGCTGATGATCCTTAGCAGGATGCACACAGCAAGCCATGAGGAGCTTTGCTTTCCAGTCCCATGCTTTAATTGAAAGTAATCTTGATTGAACATGGAATTGTATTTATAACTGCTTTTTCAAACTTTATAGGATATCATTTCAAGCGCTTCCCTGCAATCTTAAGAAATGTAGTTCTATTAAATAAAAGCGCAATTCAGGCTCTCCAGATGAAAACCAAATCCCTCAAGAGGTGGCAGCAGCACTGCCAAGTCACCCAGCATCCTTCTTACCATCCTTGTCAGAGGCCCCACACTGTCCCTTTTCTGAGTTCCCTGATGTCCCAGAGCCTCCCTGGCCACGTGGTGCCAGGTACTGTCACCCCTGGCTCCTGCACTCCCATCACACCGGGGGTTTGTGGTGGGCCCACCTCGGGGACACAGGAGTGGCTGCAGAGGCCTTGGTGGCTGCTGTCACCTGCCTGGTGGCTCCCAGCAGCTCCTCACACTCCTCAGTCTCCTCTGGCAAACAGGGAATGCATTCCAGCCTCATCCCAGGGCTGCCTGCTGTGCCTTTGGGGATGCAGGAGCTCCAGTGAATCTGCAATATTATTGTCCACAAACAAATCAGCAGTTCCAGGCTGTCCTCGTTTCCTTCACTAAGATAACAATTGAAGCTCCTGCTGTTTATGTGCAAAGAATATTCCTGAATTTCCTAATATTCCAGGAATTTATCCCACCCTGCCTCACTCCACTGAGGCACAACCAGAGGGAGGAAATCTGGGCTTCATGGCACCTTTCTCAGCTCCTGCTCTAACAAATGTCCTTGACCTAGTGAGACAGTGAGCACTTTTCTAAAACACACCAATTCATGCCCAGAGGAGCAGGTGAATGACCTTACCAGGGGACCAGATCTTCCAGACTTCAGGTTGTCTGCCTGGTGCACCTTTTTATTTAACCTGGGCACCCTTTTATACAAATTGGGCATCTTTTAATTTACCTTGTGCATTTTTTATTTAGGATCTGCATCTTTCTGTTTAGCTTGTGCATCTTTTTGTATAACTCATGCATCTTTTTAATATCACTTCAGCATCTTTTCATTTGTCTTCTGCATCCTTTTGTTTAGCCTGTGCATCCTTTCTCTCCGGGTGATGAAGCAGCAGCCTCTCACACCTGCCCCGCACTCCTGCACTGCCCCCGCACCCAGGCAAGGCTCTGAGCCTCCTCAAAAACCAAAACTCATTTCAACTGCGTTTTTTTTCACCCCTTTGTCTTTGAAGAATCAGCTCGCCACAAATGGCACTCACTCAATGAGTGTCCGGGCAGACACAAAGGTGCAGCAGAGGGGGAAAGGCCCTGTCAGGTGCTGCAGAAGAGCCCCCAGCTCTATGGAGCATTGAGAGACAAGAGCTGTTCCTTGTTATTGCAGCCTCTCGGGAAAATTGGCCCGCCGTGTCCCCGGGTGTGATCTGGGAGCAGATTTGCACCTGTGCCAGCAGCCCCAAATCCAACAATGACAGCGCTGAGAGAGCCAAGGGCACGGCAAAGGGAGCTGTGCTCGCTCAGGTTCTGAGCACCACATCACCAGAGCACGGACTTGCTGTGCTTCCCTGACACCTCACACACCTCTGCCTGAGAAAAGCAGCCCATGGCTAATGTGGCCTTTGCACCTCTGGCTGGCAGGACTGGAAAGAGAAGGGGTTTTTGGAACCCTGGACAGTGAAAATTTTAATTTAAATTTTAATTTAATTTAAAATTTTTAATTTTAATTTTAATTTTAATTTTAATTTTTCTGTGCTGACTCTCAAGCAAGCACCACATTTGATGTGAGGCCTTGGAACAGGCTTCCAACATTGAGTGAGAGCACTGAGATTGTGGGTGTGGAGTTTGTAGAAGTGTGTGATCTCACAGGATGAAAAACTTAGATTTAAGATTTTAGCATACAATAATGTGTGTGTGAGCCAAGATCGAAGATTTAAGGTGCTGTCTGAGTCCTTCCTTTCACTTTCTTCTTTACCTTCTTTTTGGTAAAGAAGGGTTTGGGTATTTTTTCTGATTTGTTAGAAAAGTCCACAATGTGGACCACAAGCAGTTGGTTATTGGGTTTAAAGTAAAAATAATTTAGGTGGCATTTCATAATTGGCTGATTTGTCCTTGAAAAGATGTGGTAGAGATAGAGAAGGAGCTCCATTTTGTGCTCAGTTTGCTGGAGTGTAGAACTCACAGCTTCTGAGACTGTAATGTAGGTAAGAATTAACAAACACCTGAGTCTGAGAAGAAATTTGTCTCTTGTGCATTGAGTTCTTGGCTAAAAGTGAGGCTGAAAAGAAGCCTAAACCCTGGCAAGTGGCATCCCTGGGAGAGGGCAGGACTGGACAGCAATGCCACCTCCATCCCACAGCACTCTGGGCACACTCTGGATGCTCTCCCTGCTCCCTGCTCGGGCTGAAGGGCTGGCACTGCACAGACACAACGTGTCCCACGAGGCTCCTGTCAGTGCTCTGCCTTAGGCTGCAGGGCTGCAGAGCACAGACTGTTTCTCTCTGTGTTTCACAAGTACCTGAACCCTTCATGTCCTATAAATAGTTCTTTCCTAGTTTCAAAAGCTGCAACTCTTGCATCCAGCTGCTTTGAACTGGATTTCAGAGAGATTTTCTGCTGACATTTCAGGCACCTGCACGTTCTTTATCCGGGACTTACAGAACTCTTTGTGGAGGTTTGTCACTTCTCAGCTTTGCCTCAGAAGAGTGTTTCCCATTATTATCGTGCAATTAGGAAAATCAAGGAACCTCTAATGATTTGCTCTGGATTTCTGGGTAAGGAGGAGGAATAAAGTCAGGGAGACTCCACTTGCAGGGGTTGATTCTACCCAAAGTTGAGAGTTTTTAGAGAGGGCCATGTGAGCTGATTGTTATCTGCTGAGCAGAGCAGATACCAGCTGAGAGATCTCTCCTCCTTATCTTCTCACTAAATAATACATGTCTGATTAGGATCTCATCTGCTAAGAAAACTGTCACAGATAATGACAGGTTTCTGAACATGTTTCTCTGCTAGAAGTATCCTTAACTCCAGAACCCTTTAACTGAGTCATAACAGAAGGTGAACATCCAAGGGCAGGTCTTGGACACAATTCCTGGGGAAATTCCCACCTCCCAGACCAGGATGAGCAACCCTCAAGTTGCCCCTGTGCTTGTGCTGGGCAAACATAGCCTGGAGGATGGCTCCTACTGCAAACAGCTCAAGGAATGGGCAGGCAGGGGATTAACAGGCAATGACCAGGCCTGCCTGAGAGTTCAGTGGCTTCTTAAGGCTGCACAAAAAGTCACTGGAATGAACATCAAGTGTCCTGGATCATAAATTCATATTTTGAGATCTTGGCACACAGATTGTCCAGAGATGCTGTGGCTGCCCCATCCCTGGAAGTGTCCAAGGCCAGGCTGGGAGCAATCTGGGATAGTGGAAGGTGTCCCTGCCCACAGTAGGGGGTGGAACAAGGTGATTGTTAAGGACCCTCCCAACCCATCCCACGCAGGGATTCTGTGATAGATGAAATGGGCACTGCCTGAGACTGAGCCATTTTACAGCTGCTTGCTGAACTGCACCACTTCACCCTGCTGTTTGTACAGGCTGAGAGCACAAACACCCTCCTTCAGTCCCTGAGCTGATGACACTCCAGAGCCCTTTGTGTTCTCAGGGCATTGCCCATCCCCTGAGCCCTGTGTGCACAGACCCTGCATGTGCCCACCTCTGTCAGACACTGCTGCATTGGTGGGCACCCCAATCACCTGGGCAGGCTGAGAGGAGCCTGGGGGGGACATGAGGCACTGATGGAAACATGAGGGGACCACAGAGTGGTCCTTGTGTGCTGTAGGGGAGGCTGTGAAAGCAGCACACGCCTTGTGGAGGCTCAGCTCCACCAGAACGGAGCCCTCAGGACCTGAAAACAGCTGAGGTCATGACCTGGGTGAGGAGAGACCTTGGGAGAATGCTCTGTCAGGACTTGGAGGGATTTCTCTGCACAGACAGCTCCCTCTCTGCTCCTCTGCTATCCCCTCCTGTTTCATTCACATTTCCCCTCCCTGCTGGAGTGCACACACCTTCCACATCCCCCATTTCCAAAGGTTTGCCTGGCCACCTGAACCCCCCCACCCTGGCACAGAGCTGCACGTGGTGAGCAGAGGGCTGCTCACAAGGTGGAGTTTCTGTGGCTTAGGGTTATGTTGGTTAATGAATTCTCTTTTATTTTTGGAAGCTTGCAGCTGTTAGTTTTGAAACGACAGAACCTCACACTGCAATGGGGTAGAAAATGGATGGATGAAAGAGAAGCAGAGCAGGGTCCTGAGCCTGTGCTGGCTGCTGGGTTTTAAACACATCAAGTTTGGCTTATGCAAGAAGCCATCTGGTATTTAGGCCCTGCTGAAATGCTGGCAGTGCTCTGTGTGTGTATCCATGGAGCAGCTCCACAGGCACACACAGGGGCTCTGCTCCTCCTCTTCCTCCAGGGCACTTGCTGCAAACCCCTGGAAAACCTGTAGACCTTCACACCCTGCCTCCTCCTCCTCTGGAATGTCCTTTGGTCTGTGGGAAAACATTCCTGCCTTTCTCCAAAGCCACACTGCAAGTATGTGCAGGACCCCAAAGGTTGGGAACTGTGCCCATCTCTTGGGACAGGCTGTGGGATGTTAATGAAGGACAATGATGGGAACAGCCACTGACCTCTCTGTGTCCTCATGGCACTGCAGGACAGGCCTGCACTGAGATCTCCTGAACAGAGCCAGAGTAATTCCCAACTTGGGAGAGCATCGCTGCAACAGGACCAGAGCAGGCAGGGAGGGAACAAGGATTTGCTGAGTGCCAGGGATGAGGAGCTGAGGTACAGAGAAGTTCCTGAGATCCCACAGTGGCACAACAACTGACTAAGCCAGGCTGGGCACTGATGACACAAAGACTGGAGTCAATTAACAGCACAGATTTTTCTGATTCACCAGAACTTAAAAAAGCCAAAGCATCCCAATCCCAGGATTGCATCAGGAGGACACTTCCAGCCAAGCCCTGGGAACAGCGTGTGCCACTGCAGTGACACAAATTCACATGGGATCAGGTGCAGCTGAGGGCTGAGGAATAACCAGGAGAAAGAAGGGATGAAGGGATCATAAGGGTTTTGTTTGTCCCAGCAAAAGCAAGAGGGAGGTATGGCAGTGTAAATGCACTGGGGACAGAAGCCCTGGGAAGGGAAAGTGCTGCAGTGGTGCTGGCATGAGAAAGACATGAATCAGTCATGAGCAAATGCCAGCCCCTGGTCAGAAGAAAGCGTCCAAACCTCAGAAGGAAGAAGTTACAGAAATCCTGTTCAATGGGGACTGGTGGGGGTGGAAAGAAAATCCTTTAAAAAAACCTTGGAGATTTTGGGAATGACAGCACATGGTCCTGTCTGACAGCAGAGAAGAGCCCTAGAACTGCTCCCACTCTGGAGTTCAAATTAAGTCCCTAAACTTTTCTTCACTGTTCAGGAATTTTGAGGAAGACTCTCCTGTTACACACAGCAGAGACCACACTGGTCTCCAGGCACTGCTGCAGCACAAATAATTCCTCACACTAATGACCAACCATAATTACATCCTTCCTGCAGCACAGATGACATAGGAGAATACCCACACTGAGGAGCAGGGAGCAAACTGCAAGTTAATTCCATCCATTACTGAGCAGCCCGTGTCCTGTGAGGATGAGAGCACGTCTGCTCTCATCCACCACGCTGCAAATCCAGAGGATTTATTGCAAGTGAGCTTGAACTTCAGGGCATTGCTTTCCCTTTCTGAAGGGGCTGAACTTGTTGTGAAAACCTTTTCCTGCTGCTCTGGGAGCACTGTGCAGGGAAAGCACTCCTGCAGCTGTGGAGCTGGGTTTGGGATGCCCTGTGGAAAGCAGTAAAGGGGAGAGATGCAGCTTTAATGCTGACAGACAGAAAATGTTGTCCCTGGCAGGAATGAGTTTGGGTTTGGAGTTAAAATTGGATTCACACTTTTGCTGCCACAAAAAGGATCATATGGGGCTGCGTATCCAGTGAGGTTTTTACACAGCCTTGCACACTCTGGTCACACTCCAAAGGATCCAGACTCATTGCCAAGGGCAGCACAGAGCCGAGCCCTGTCCTGCATCTTCTCTGTCCAGTTCCTGTGTGGGTAAGAACACTTCTCATCCTGGACCTGCCCATGCTGCTGCTCCCCTTTCTGCAGCCCAGACTGCAGGACAAACCCCTGTGCTGGCAGGTTGTGCACAGAGGCTGGCTGAGGGTGGGCAGGGCAGGAGCTGGAGCTGGGCCCAAGCCATCACGTTTGTCCCTTTGCCTTCTGGAGACATCTCATATTCCCAGCACAATCCAAGTGTCCTGGGGGAATTCACCATCACTGGGGTAAAGTGTGACACACATTAAACTTGCACACACACCTGGCTGCCAGAAAAATGGATTCAGGGAAAATGTGTGCAGTTCAAAGCACCCCAGACCCTGATCAGACACTCTGTGGTCCTTGTCCCTCACCTTGGCTCATTCCTTCTCCTGTCACTGGAGTTGTTAAAGACAATTTTGGTAATATTTGCAGGATGATACTGAGAGTTCTGGCCTAACAAATCACCCCATGAAATGCTTATTTTAAAGCCTGCTTGGTTCTAACAAAGTCAGATGTATGAGTTTAGGAATATCAGCAAAATATAAATATTTGTGCTGTGCAAGATACACATTGGCATATTAGATCTAATTAAGGAAGGCTGTTATGGCTCATGTCATGTGAATTCTGCTTTGGGTTGGGAGTGTCACTGGCAGAAAAATTGTCCCTGCTTCAGCAAAATGGCCCTGAAGGACCTCTGTCTGCCCAGACTGCTCTGGATCCTCAGTGGCCTTGGAGACACCCACAGCTGCTCAAAAAAACTCTCAGGCATTTGGGATCAATGCTGAAGGGATCTGTCCCCTTTTCAGCTTGTACTGTATCAATCATTTCTTCCTCTGGTGATTTTTCAGTGGTAAAATCACGAAGGCTTTTAAAATCCACCAGTCCCCAGGCAATTCTGACACCAGGAACTTGTGAACAGAATCTTTGCCTCTCTGCTGGTGCCTTGCTGAGTGACCAGATGCTTCCTGCATTTCATCCCCTGGTTGTTTTTCCTTTTTCCCTTTGCCTGCTTGGATTTTTGGGCTGTTATTCCAGCTATGTGCCAGGGTTCTCCTTGATGGGAGCCTCTGGGGACAGCTCCCATAATACAAGGAATTAATCCTAGAGCCACAACTTCTGGTTCTAATCAGGAGTCATTCCTGAAGGCTGGGCTGCAGCACAACCCTCACGGACAAATCCTCAGAATTTGATAGGGATTAAATCAATGGAGTTTTTATGGAAATTGAATTATACTGCATAGAAATTGTTCCATAAATAGAATGCAGCAGAAAAGGCCAAACTTCCTTGATTTTCCCAGGATTTTACAGTAGGGATATGATTTTCTGATGCCTTTTGCTGGACATTCCAAAGTGATTTGATTAAAAATGACATCTTTGACTATAAAGGTGCATGAGGACACCTCAAAGCAGTGCACAGAAACCCAAAGAGAGGCAGTTCTGTAGGGAGGCAATGATGTTAATTCTTTCCCTGGGTTCAAGTAACGCAGCTCCTGCTGCTTCCTTAGTCTTGGGTGAGCAGGATTCCCTGGAAACTCAACCTGCCTGTCCCTGGATGCAGTGCAGGAATCCTCTGCTGCCTGAGGCAGGTGTAAGCAGTGCCTTGCTCCGGCCACCCTTCCACACCTCAGGCACATTCAGGGGACAGCCAAGTCCAGAATCTCCAATCCTGTTCCATATTCTGCCATTCCTGAGTGCTGATGGTTTGAATAAATGAGCCTTGGATTTCAGTGCCTGCTCTGGGCAGACTGAGTTGGCAAATTCCCTTTGCCTCCACACCCGGGTGGCCAAGGGCTGCACAGTTCCCAATTTCCCTTCTCCTTTCTAATCCTGCTGAGCTCTGGGGTTTGGATGAATGGATAACATCTAAGCATGAGCTCTTTACACTGATTTCAATGGGAATTTGCAGATATCCCATGTCCATTCCTCAGAATCAGGCCCAGCTTTGCTCTGAACTCTGCACTAACATCAACTCCACACTTTTCCAGTGGATTCTGGTTTGTCTGAAGGATTTTTATAGGCATCTGCTCAGTCCTGCTCTGAGCTCGGGTTCCTCTGTCTGAACAGGAAAACAAGGGATTCTGCTCAGTCAAGTGATCTTTCTACAGAAAAAGCCTCAGCTCTGAGATATGGGGGTTATGAAGGGATGGAGCATGTCAGCAGAACAGCTGGGAAAAAAGGGCTTTCCCAAGGGAAAGGATCTGCAGGGCAGAATTTGGATTTTGCAGCTATTGGTTCCTTGTGTGAATGGCAGCACTCAAGGAGAACTGCAGCCCCTCACAGCTGGGGGAAAGCCAGTGCAAGAAGAGGGTAATTGCCCTTCAGTGTGGTGGTTTGAAAAGAATTCTAATTAGAATATAATATACAGGGCTGCCAGTTCCAGTGTGTGCCAGGGCAGTGACTGTGCACGTGTGACCTTTTTGGGGAGCATCTCCACCAGTGGCCCACACATTTCAGGACACAAATTCCCAGGTTCAAACATCAAAGTTCACAACATCAGCCTGAGCAAATCACTGAGACCTCAGCACCTGATATTTGCTTTACCAGGACATTAAAAATCCCACATCTCCGGTGACACACTGAGTTTCCCTTTCAGCTTTACTATATTTTTGCTACTACAAGCTGCTCTGGCAGTGGTTTCCCTTCAATAGCACTGAGTTCCTGCCCCTCTGTAGCTGGCAGAGATGAAGAGGGCACTGGAGCTCCAGGCAGAGAAAATACAAGGCAAAGGTTGGATGGTGAGAGTGTGTGGAGTCCCAAGGAGATTGGGAACAGGAGCAGCAGAGGAGTTACAGTTTCCTTTGTTCTGTTAAAAGGAAAAAGGAAACACATCAGGAAACCAGACTGTGGAGCACAGGAAGTCTCACTCTGGCTGATAAAAAGGAACTGATGTGAGGTTGGTTCAGATGCAGTTATAAGTCAATCAAGCTAGGAACAACAAGAAGAGATATTCAGAAGAAGCCAGAGAGCCAAACGCTGCATTTAGCTGTAAAGAGTATTTTAACCTCTCCTAATATTTTCCTTATCTTTTTTTTTTTTTTTCTGAAGAAAAGCTGCTATAAAAAGCCACTCAAATAAGTATTTTCGCATCATACAGAAGTCGGTTTCCTGAACTCACCACACCTTCCCCTGACCCCACCATACCTTACTCCAGTTTCTTTCTTTCACTCATCAACCAACTTAAAAAACTGTATTCTTGCTGATTTATCTCTTCCTTTCAGATCAAAACCAGCAGTATTAAGAAGGGCAGGGGTTTTTTGCTGAATGGGGAATCAGCAGATGGGTAATGAGAGGCTCTGGGTTATTTTTCACTGCCTCTCAATGACTGACAATGATGGTAACGTTCAGTTCCCGGGTGTGCAGCTTTGGCAGGCTGGGCTTAAGACCTTCTAATTTATATTATTTTTTTTTCTGACTCCTTCACAGCCCTGGGTTGGTCTAAGCTGGAAGAACAAGAAGGATAACTGCAAATAAAGCAGCGAGCTTATCCATGACTCTTCATCTCCTGGGCTGTGTTTCTTATTGGATTTTAGTGGAAAATCAGGAAAATAAAGAATGCTGGACATGCATGAGGGGTCATTTTCTGTACAGCATCCTGAGGAGAAGCAAAGGCTGGGATTTTGCACAACCCCTGTGTTATTGAACCTTCCTCCTCTATTTCCCCTGGTCCTTGTCTAGGTGCCATTCCCAAATTTTGTCTTTGGTGCTTCTGGAGAAGCAAGTGTTTTGTCAGGAGAGCCTGAAGCTCCTGCACCCACTGCTGCACATCCCTTTGGTGTGGGGCTCTGCCTCGGGACGAAGAAAAAGCTTCTGGAGGGGGAGGAGGGAGGGAGGCACTGTTTGTGGTAACCTCAGCACCAGAGGCAGGTTTCCAGGTGGGTGTTACTGGCAGGGGAGATACACATCAGTAATTATGCGGCCTGGTAATGAGAGGAAGGAAGAAAACAAGCAGAAAAACGAATCAACATCTTGAAGGCTTTGGTACCTGGAACTCAGCAGAGCAGATCAGGCACTGTCCTGTCGCACACGGTGCTGTTTGTACAAATTTAGGGGTGACAAGAGCACCCTGACTGCCCGGGTGTCTGAGGTGACACAGCACCCACAACTCAGCTCCACCTCAGACAAATGATTCCCAAAGGAGGCAGAAACCCACATTTGGGGGGGATATTTTAGTCTGTATTTCAAACCCAGCTATAAATGTGCAGCCACAGCCTTGTGTGAAAACATTTCTTGGCTCAGAAAATGTCCTTGGGCCACACCCAGGGTTGTGTGACAGGCCCCTGTCACTGAGGGGCCTCAGGCAGCTCCTTTTATGTGCAGGGAGCACCTGTGTTCAGGTGTGCACCAGAGCACAGGAGAGGCACTGCAGGAAACACCTGCTGTCCAATTCAGGTAAGAGATCTGAAGAGAATTTCACATTTCTGGTGCAACTTGGCTTCAAATTGTAGAACTGAGCTCAATGTGTTAGACCTGCTTTTTCTAGAGGCACATGCATGCACACCAGGCTTCTGCAGCTTTAGGGGTTTAACAAACCCACAAATACTTGAAACCCTGAAGTTGAGGCTCCCTTGGCTCCTTTAATTGTCCTGCTGGTGCATGTTGGCACTGAGGTGGGACACAGGGTCTCTCTGGAAGTGCTCAGGTGAACTCAGGCACAAGGAGAGACTTTTATTTTTCAAGGGCAGCTGAAGAGGAGATGTTAAGGAACCTCAATCACTGATGGGTTGTGGGGAAAAAAAAGAACTGAGATGCTCTGAGCTGAGGCTGCACATTCATGTGTTCTAGACCTGACCCTTTGGAGCAGATGAACTCAAGAGGAAAAAGCTCCTGTAAGTCCAGGAAAGGGAGACCTGAAGAAAATAAACTCTGCTGCCTGCAAACCTTGCTCAAAGTGCCCTTCCCCCAGCACATCTCACCTCTCAGGGTGTAATCCAAGAGCTCACTGCAAGGTACAGCCTCCCCAGGGCTGCTCCTGATGGTGACACTGCAAGGAACAATCTCCCCACAGAACTGCCAGGGGAAGAAATGCTGTGAGAGGGACAGAAGTTGTTCCTTCCCCTACCTCACAGGAGGAATAGCCCAGAATTAAAATCAATAACTAAAATAAAAGCGTGAAATCCTCAAGACACACATTGCTACTCCTTCTTTCAGTGACCACATCCTGTGAAGGTGGAGTGAAACTACACCAGGCTCTCAGCACCTCCTCAAAGCCTCGGAGTGAAACCCCAGGGGCTTCAAATCCAAGCAAGTTGCATTGTTTTGTTGGGGAAAGGTTTTCTTCAGAGCAATCATCATTTTCTGAGCAGAAAAAAATACCCTAGAGGCTCGGGAAAAGCTTTCCCAGTGTTTGCTGGCAAGTGGGAATCAGCACTGAGCACTGCACCCAGCAGGAGACAGAGGCTGGAAGTTCCTGCTAAGGCAGGAGATGTCCCTTTGCACACAGATCTCAAAAGGAAAATGAATCATCAGCATCAAAATATCCCCATCAACCTATCAAAATGGTTTTTGATGTTAGAAAGTTATTATGCAATATAAATATCCTTGAACAGGGATTAGGGTAGGAGGGAATATTATTGTTCATGCCCTGGAAATTCCAGATGGTTTTGTTCCAAATTGCTTTTGAGGGACAGCAACATGGAAAGTTGTTGTCCCTCAGATCTTTGTGATTTATTTATTATTTTTCCAATGTGGAGATTAGGAGCCTTGCCCCAGGAGTCAACATGCTTTAGCCAGGAAAGGCCATCCCTCAGGGGCTGAAGCCGGGGTGATTGAAAGGAGCCAAACAGCCATTAAATTGCTCAAAAAGGAAACATTTTCTTAGTCTGAGATCCCGATGGCCAAGTTTGAGAGCGAGAGCAAACGCCTCCAGTGATTGCTCCAAAACCCGGCCCCACCCTTTGCCATGGCAACGGCAACACACGAGTCGTCCATTCAAGGACACGGTTGTCCTCCCTTGAATATGCAAAATCCTCACTGAACGCCCCTCAGAGGGGCTCTCTGATGGCCACAACAACAGGATAAATTTGTTTTCACGGAATGAAGGCAACAACCACACAAAACGTGCTTTTTCATCAACAGGCAAGCTCTGGCAAGTGTATTTGCTTTAATTATTCTCCACACATAAAGTGGAACTGAAACAATTAAAGCAGTTTGAAACCACACCATTTGTTATTGTGAGGAAGGCCATGCATGAGCATCTTGCTGTTGATGAGATGGGCCCTTTTCTGATTTATTGTGAGACAGTAAAACCCAAGTCCCCCAAACACAATGCAAGTCACTCAAAAATGGGATTTGAATGTTTAGAGGCGCAATAAAAATCTTGGTGAATATTTAAAATTAGTGCAAACACAAGAGTCAGGAGTTTCACTGGCTCCCATCATCATCTGCCAGTGCTGAATATGAACAGAAGGTGGAAATAACTCAGATTTCCTGCACTTCTTCCTGCACAGAGCTCTTTGAGCATTGCTCCAGGGGGCACTTCCCCAGCCAGCCAGTTCTGCTCATGGCAGGTATTACACAGATTATTGAGAGAATGCAGCCAAAATCACCACCAACCTCCTCAGCAGGTGATCTGATTCTCTTCAGGATAAATAATCCTTTGTGAATAAATAAAAATGTGTTCATTTTTATGGTGCATTGGCTCAGCACTGTCACATGTGATGTCAGTCAGTGCATGGCAGGGAATGAAGACTTAAAATCCCCAGCTGATCCTGTGTTTGATGTTTATATCCAAGGAATTCCCTGTTTGGGTTGAAAGCTTGAGGACAACTCAATTCACACTTGCACACAATGTCCACGAAGGATCCAAGTCCACAACCCAACCACATCTATTCTCTGACCATGCCCTGTTTCTCCAGTGTGGCTCTGAGCCCTTGGGACAGCTCAAGGCTCCCATGGATTTATCCCTCCATCTGCAGCTGGGCAGGTGTGCAATTAAATTCCTCCAGGGAGGTAAAACCAGCAGTCAGAGAGTCGTCAGGACCCTTTCTGATGAAAAGGTGAAGAGGAAAGTGCAAGCCAAATATTGGAGATTGCAGGCCAAGAGAGAGATTTACAAAGTAGGCTGGACCCAAAGCCCTGCATCTGCCAGTCTGCAGTTAAAGGCTTCGGCTCAATTAAAACAATTAGTCTGTGGAATAGTATTGCATAGGCTTAAAAAACCAGTCACTTGTCAAATTTAAATTGCTCAAGAAGAAAATCATCTGGAGGGCACAGCTCTGTCCCAAATCTAGCACTTGTCCTCTCCAAGGACAGGAATATTTCTGAGTTTGGGGTGGGAAGCGCCTTTCCCCACGCCGGAACTCAGATTTCATCTGGGCCCGCCCTGTGTTCTTGCTGTAGATGATGAAAGAACCTTTCTCGGTGTTTTTCTTGCTCTCCAGTCACTGATGTGCATCTTTCTGCCACATTTTTCCCAACACAAATGCAGAGCTCTGAGATAAATCATGGGAGAGCAGAGCTGAGGGCACGATTGCTGTTAAATTGCTTTGCTCTGGATGTGCCCGGGTTTGCTTTGCTGCGCCCTCAGAGTCAGACCCACCCTGCAGCACCGGTTAAACACAGACCTCAGCACACCAAAAACATTGCAGCATCTCAAGCCACATCCTCTCGTGTTGCCCTTCACCTGGGAGAAGCCAGGCAAGGGGGTCTCACCCTCCCCTGCAGCAAATCCCTCAGGGTGGGGGGCTGGAACTCCCGGAACCCACTGTTTTCAGCATGAACATTTACAAGAAGTCTCAGCCAATCCTTTGGGCAGGACAGGAGCTCTGGTCTCAGTGCATGGCACAGAAAGAGGGAACAAACAGGACACGGGGACCTGCAAAGTGCTGCTGATCCTGGAAAGGCTCAGTGAAGGAGCTCAGGAGGAGACCCCCATGTGTGGATTCTGTTCCTCCCAGCCCCAACCGCCTCAGGATTGCTGCAGGAGCAGGGCAGCAGGGCAGAGCTGCTGCAGAGCAGTCCGAGGGCAGGCCCAGCCCCGGGGCAGTGACCTGGGATGTGGCCGAGTTCCTCCTTTGGCCGCAGCCTCCAACGTGACTGAGCCGAGCCGGGAGTGCGGCAGTTCCTCATGCCCAAACCGCAGCCGGGGGGGAGCAGCGGCTCCCGGGGCTCCCGGAGTCACGGGGGAGAGGGAAGGGCCCGGGCCATGGGGCAGGGGGCTCCTGGCCCGTGCAGAACAGCAGGTCCGTGTGTGCACCGCAGCAAAGGCGCAGATGGGGAATTGCTGCACTTTCGCTGCACAGTATTTAGGGCTCCGCAAATCAAAGAAGGTTGAGGCGTGTTAAATATATCCTGAATGAGGCCCAGGTTACTTTTGCTACAGATCTGAGGAGGTGGATGGGAAAACCTGTTTTATTCCAGCCATAACTCCCAAATATTGTGCTTTCAACACTCCTGCTTTCTCCCTTCCTTTCTGACATTCACCCTTTCATTCCCTCTTTCTTTCCTCTTTCCATTTTCTGTTCCTGCCCATCTCCTTCCCTCCCCCTTCTCTTGAGACCCTTCCAAACCATGCACTTGTCACAAGCTGCAGTCTAAGGGAGACAGTTTCAGTTCCTGCCCGTTTGCAGCTTCGTTCTACCCAGGTCAGCAAAATTAAAAAAAAAAAAAATAGAGAGGAAAAAAATTTGTAAAAAAGAAAAATAAAGAAAAAAAAAAGAAGCACTTTTAAGACGAGGACGACACCCCACCCAGCCAGGCGATAGGCATCTTTCGAAATCCTCCAACCCAAACACACCCACAGCGTCTCTCGCTTCAAGGCTCCTCTGTTCCAGCGGCTTCTGTTCCGCAGCGCTCCCCGAAGGAGAGCCCGTCACAATCACATCAGGGTCCCCCAGAGCCAGGGGGGCTTGGAGAGGCACCTCAGGGAGCTTGGGAGGGCTCGGTTTAACTCTCCGAGGACTGAAGGAGCGGCCGCTTGGCCGGAGGACAGGAGGGGGAACTGCTCTGCCAGCCCCAGCATCGCCCCTGGTTGCTCAAGGCCATCAGAGGTTGGTTATGTTGGTGGTTTATTTGCCACACTCTGGTTCCCTTTCTCCCAAGCCTGGCTGATGTTTCTCCTCCAGCCCGGGGCTTTTTCCCCGCCAAAAAAACCCCAAAGAAGCTGCTGGAGGAAACCCACGGGCGACCACCAGAGCCAGAGCCGCCTCTCAGCCGGGGCCGGGAGAGGGACCAGGGACACCGCACAGCTGGGGCAGCTCCGAGCCACGCCGGGGGACAGGAGCTGGCAGTGGCACTGCCCCCGGCCCCTCCTCGGCCCCTGCCCCAGGGCTCCGAGCCGGCTGCGAGCCCCCGAGCACCGGGGAGGCGGCGGGAGAGCCCCCAGACGCGGCGGCGGCGAAGGAGGAGGAGAAGGAGGAGGAGGAGGAGGAGAGAGCCCGGCCGGAGGCGGCCCCCAGCCCCGCGCCCCTTCCCAGAGCCCCCCCAGCCAGAGGGGACCCCCAGCCCCTCCTGCCCCCTTACCTTAATAGTGCCGTCCATCGGGAATAACTTCCAGCCGGGACCAGCAATATTCCACACATTGACCCGGTTTAGCCTGCCACTGACGCCTCCTGAAGTTTTTTATCCTTCTCTCTCTTTTCGCTCTTCTCGCTGCCCTTCCAGCGGTTTTGTTGCTCTCTCCGTACCCCCTCTCCCCCTCTCTCTCCCTCCCTCCCTCTCTCTCGGTCTCTCTCTTTTTTTAACTTTGGTTGTTGCAGCAGAGCGAAAAAGAGACAGTTAACCGGATGAAACGTTTTTTTCTGCTAATTTTGGGAAGTGAAGTCACTCGAGGAGGAAACCTTCGTCTCTACGCTGGTCCTGCCTTCTTGATGAAAATATATATATTTTACATACAGGATATTTGCTCCATTTAGATAAGAAGGAGCAGAACAATAGCCACCTCTGTCACAGCTCCTGTTTGTCGCTGGGACAGCCCGGCCAGCGCAGCCCTTGCCTCGCACCCCAGCCCCTGTTAGCCAGCCTGTGTAATCCCACGGTTCAGTTTAACGTGGGGTTTTGCCTTTTTTTTTTTTTTTTTGGCTGGAGCAGCTTTAGCCTGACTCACTGAATTTCCGTCTCTTCCCACAGATTTTTTTATTAATGCGTTTTCCAGTCAACGGGAAAAATTAAGGGGAGAAAACCGTAAATGCAATTCGGTGACGGCAGGCGGAGGGACAAAAAGAAAAAGTCTGGCGATTAAAACGTATTTAAAGCATATTTCGAGCCCTCTCCCTCACGCCTCCCAGCACGGAGCGTGAGCCGAGGGTGCCAGGAGCGAGCGGTGAGTGCAATAATGCAGGACAGACAGACAGACAGACCCAGCGATTGAGCACAAGCTGCAGGCGAGCTCGGCCACTTTGGCCCCTTCCCCTCCCTCGCACTGTTCTCCCGGGGTGGGATATGGCCTCGGAAGGGAAAGGGATGGATGGTTTTCCCTCATTCCTTTCAGGTGCCGGGAGTCCTTTCCCAGCTTCCCCTCACAGTGTGAGATGTTAAACCCCCTCAGAGCGGGGGGGGGACACCCCCCGCTTGTTAAAAATGTCAAAACCTCAGGATAATTATCACAACAGCCGAATTTACCGCCGCGGTGCCGTGTCCTGACGGGCACAGCGAACAAAACCCCTCCGGCGGCAGCCTCTAAACCTCGCTGCAGCCCCTGCCGTGCGAGTCCCGCTCTCATTCAAACCGGAGCGAGCAGCGGAGGAGAAACGCGCCTTTTCCTTTTTCCGGGAAAAGCCGAAGCCCTCCAGAGGAGCCGGGGGAAGGAGACAAAACCCGCCTGTCCGGGTCCCCCGCTCCCCCGCCCTTGCCAAAATAACCACGGCGGAACACATCATGCAACAGCCGGGCGGCCCCACTTCCACAAACCGGGGGAACGGAGCAGAGCGGGGAAAGGAGGGTGAAGCCACGAAAGAAAAGTGTCAGGGCAGGAGGACACGCTGCCCGTCGGTGCAGAGCGTTACCTTGTCCAGTGCCAGTCGTGTCCAGGCTTTTTTGTTTCCCCCTGTCTTTAGTCCGGCCACGGGGAAGGGGATGAGGGGCAGCGAAATTACATCCAAAGTTATCCTGCCCCTTCCAAAAGGGAAATGCAATAATGCCACCAGTGTTTCTCCCCGGCTGCGGCAGAGATGCTTTATTAATACTTTATTTCTCCAAGCCCGAAGCTGCCAGGAGAGAGCCGCAGATCCCCCTCGCCCCTCCCTCCCCTCCCTCCCCCTCCTCTGAAATTAGCCTCATCAATTCAGCTACAATTTTTCAGTTCGGATGCAGACACGGGGCTGAACGTGACCAGACCTGGAGGTTTTTGGCTCGCTGCTCGCCAGCGATTGAGGCCGCCTGCAGCCGGGAGGTGAAGGGGGAGCCAGGGACAGCCCGGCCGCCTCCCCTCGCCCCGCACCCCCGGCCTCTCCCGTCTGCTCCGGCCTCTGCCGGGGTCCCCCGAGAGCTGCACATCTGGATGCTGCTAGCGGGGTCAGGTCCCCCCTCGCCTAGGGCCACAAAACTGGAGCTCAATTAAAAGAAATCACGCTTAACCCTTTGCTTTCCTCATTCCTCTTGCTTTTCCCTCGGTTCTCCCCCCTGCCTCGGCATTCCCACATGGCAGGAGGCTGCAGCCACCAGAAAAGCGAGAGGTTAAAAGGGAAGAGTGAAACGCATCCTTTCAAAACCCCAATGGTTTCCTCTCTAGGAAACGCTCCCCACCAGCCCCGACAAACGACGCGGGTGGGGGGTGAGGGAGAGGGCAGGTTGAGGATCTCAACCGCGAAAGGAAGGGGGAAATATCCCCTGGAAGGAGCGTCTGTCACCCACCGACCTCACAGGGCACCTTGAGTCGAGGCTGCAGGACGCAACAGTGGGAGACAGCCGGGAAAACCATCTGAAAAGGTGCCCAGCTCCCGGGAGAGAAACCCAACACCCTCAAACCCCCCTGAGCCCAGCACCCTCAAAACCCCCTGAGCCCAACACCCTCAAAACCCCCAGAGCCCAGCACCCTCAAACGCCCTTTGCCCGGCTCCGGGCTGAAGGGACAAACAAATCCGGCCCCCGCCGCGCATCCTCGGCGCTCACGAAGACGGGAAGTTGCCAAACAGACCCCCCGCCATCCCACCGGGAGATATTTTAGGAACCCAACTCTGCATTTTATGGCCAGACGGGCACCGTGACCCGTAGGGGCTTGTTTGGCATGTCTGGGGATGACTCGAAGGGAGCCTGCTCGGGTCACTCGTGATACCGGCTCTGTCAGGGATGCTCCGTGCTTTTCCTCCTGTGCTTGGTCTAATGCAACAACTGGGAGAATCCAGGAGATAAGGGAATGAGCGAAGGTGTTACACACTCTAAAGACAAGCCGAACAATCTGCTATTTTCCTCCCAAATGACGAAAAATAGAAGCTTTGCTTTATTTTTTTCTTTCTGTTTTTGTTTTAGTCCCCGGCTTCCCCCTCCCAAAACAAACAAACAAACCACAAAAACCCTCAAAACCAAACCCAAAGCCACCTTTGAAGCTATGCCGTGCTTCTTGGAAGAGGCTGGAATATTCATAACCTCCGTATGCCAAGCTCTGAAGCATCCTACGTGGTTGTGTCCTAACTCTGGGTATTTAACTGAGTATTTGACTGTGGTCTTAACTGTTATTCAAATGAGTATTTAACTGTTATTTAGCTGAGTATTTAACTGATATTGAACTGCATTTATGCAAGAAGAAGGGAGCCGGGACAGGCAGGGGAAAGGCGGGCACGGGACCGAGCAATGAGCGCCGCTCGGGGTCTGTTGCTCTCCCTTTGGATGCACATGTACGTACAGCAAAGGAATTAGGATCTGTTTAATGTGGTCACCACCACACATCTGGAAAATCATTTGATCTTGGCAACTGCGGAAGATTTCAAATGCTTACATCGGGACAGACGGGTAGAAATCAGTTACTCCTCAATAATTATTATTGTTATTATTATTTTTTTTTCTCTTTCACCCCGTTATTGAATGGAACGGAATTGTGGAGCGGCGTTTGTAATTAGTTCAGTAATTATCTCGGGTGCTTGGCACGTCCCCACGTCCCCTCCCCGTCCTTGGGGCGGGGTCCCAGCCCCACACGGAGAAGGTGAAATCGCCGCTTTCGGCGCGATCCGAACGAAAGGAAAGAGGAGCCTAGAGGGATGTGGCCTGGAGCTGTTTCGTGTCCAGACCCAAAAGAGTTAACCCTCGGTGCAGTTCGGTGCCAGTCCCTCGCAGAACCCCAAAGATTCGGGTTTTCTGTCTGGTACCCGCACGGTCATCACTTCGTAATTAAAATCGGCCGATTATTCCCTAGGAATAAAGACAATGAAAACCGTCCCGAACCCCATTGCAGGTTGGGAATCTGATTTTCCGAGGATGGCAGAGGGGATTGGCTTCTGTCACCCCCTCTGACCCCAACAGCATAAGCTGAGCTCTCTAATGAGCCCAGCCTGGAACTGTCGTTGTGAACTAACGCGGTCGTAGGGGAGCAGAACTCAAAATCCCCCCAACATCCACGCCCTGGCTTTGTCGCTAGAAAGTGCCTCATTTCCCAACAAATGTGGCAAAGTGTCTCCTTTTTAAAACGAGCTTTCAATACACGTGTATTTACATAACCCGCGCTGGGTACACTGTCAGTGTGTTATCTCTAATAATACGACTTTCTAGATAATTTGCCATACATTCTATTCTCACTGAACGTATGCACAATTCCCATCATTCTGGATTTGCAGGGGGCCAGAGTTTATCCCGCTCCAGCCTTCACTGGAGCGAAACTCTCCCCCAGCTCCAGTGAAGGTTTAAAATCCCTGGCTCTGACTTTCCTCTTCCCATCGCAGGAAGAACAACGCGACGTGTTTGTTTCTTTTCTAACCCCTCATTCTTCCAAGCAAAAAGCCCAAACTGCAGCCCTGGGGTTTGATCCTCAGAAAGGAATCCCAATTTTAGACCCAACGAATTGGGCAAAGCTCCGTTTTTTGCAGCAATGAAAGGGAACCAGGAGAGTGTTCCAGGAGAGTGTTCCAGGCGCAGAACAGAAGGATCGGGTCCCTCCTCCCTGCAGGAACAGCCCAGGAGATCTGGGAACCTGAAGCCGGGAAGTTATTCCTCGCTAATCGGTACTAAGTAAAACATAATGTCTTAAAAGTGGGCTGGAGAAGATGCAGTAGCTTTGAAGCTGCCTCGCAATGAGGGGCGAGTGGGGTGAGCCAGGGCTGTCCTGGCTGCTTTTATTTGAGTTCCATGTCCCAATAAAAGCAGCCCCCGCCCTCCCTCCCTCCCCCATCCCGCAATTATTGAAAAGCTGAGGCACAAAAACCCAAAAATACTGAAGGCCAAAAAAACAGACTGCAGCGCACTAGCTCCGAACGTCTGGCCCCTCGCTTGAGGCCATAATTAATTTGAGATTTATTTTTATTGGAGAACCCAGTCTCGTCTGACCTTAGCCAAACAAGGCTTCAGCGAGACCCTTGATGCGCTTGAATGGAACAGAATATTTCTCTGTAACTTCTCTTCAGGCGGCCGTGCCTGCTTTGAATTTGTTCCTCAGACTTCATATATTTGGAGATTTACAGGAAAGATTTAAAGCATTTTTCCCCTTTAGCATTCACTCTCTCTTTTCTTCCCTTTTTGCTCCCCTTTGCCTCCACACCTCCTCTCCTTCTAACCACGGGGCTGGGAGAGCGTGGGGAGGGCTGGAATACAAAATTCCCTGGATCCAGCATATTGGGAGGGGGGCGTTTTTCTGTAAATTGGGAAGGAATGGAGCCATTAAAAGGTCTCAGAGCTGTGGAGGGGGTTGGTTGCTGCTGTCTAAAGACGGAGGTCACTAGAAAAGCTCATCCCTTGTGCCCAGTTTATTTTAGAAAGATCCAACGTGCCCAGTTCCAGGAGAAAAACAATTTTTCTCCCACCTCGGTTTAAATTCAAGCCGTGCCTTGAAGGTTGAGCGGGGAAGGAGCAATGCCAGCCCTTCCCCACGTAGCGCGGGGGCTGAGCACGGGGAAAAGGCAGGACACGGGACATGGAGAAGGATTCTTGTCTTTAAAGTAGAGAGGTCGGTGCAAACAAGACCTAAATCCTTAAGCACCAAGCTGTCATAAAACGTTAATCAACGACTAACTAAAGCCCGACAATTTGTGCCCCGAAAAATGGGTGACAAAAAGGGAAAGAAAGAGAAACGATTTGGTATAAATGTAATTAGTGATTGCGGAGGGGGAGTGACGCAGGAATTCACAGCAGCTTCTGCCTCCGAAGCTGGTGCCTGTCCCGTCGTCCCGAGCCCGGGGGAGAAGGACTGGAACCCTCCGGGATGCCAGGAACAGGGAAAAGGGGAAAAAAGAATAAGCAGAAATGGATAAAACACTGGAGGATGCGCTCAGTAGGAACACCAGCACCTGGAGCGGAGAAAAACCAGTCCAGGAGGGCTTTGGTTTTCCTTTTCCTGCCGGGCTCAAGCTCTCCAGCTGTTCCTGGGAACACGGGCAGTTTCTGCCCGCTCCACCCGCGCATCCCTTAAGCACCTGCGGGCTGACCCCTGCGCCTTCCCTTGGCCCACCAGGCACCGACCCTGCTGCAAAACAAACGAAATCCCGGGATATTCCTTCCTGGCAACCTGTCCTCTGGTCCTGGAAAGGGACGTGTCCGTGCCAGGCTTTGGCAGTGCCCGCTCCAAAGAAAACTTCACTGTTTTGTCCTTAAAAAAAGAGTTTACCCCCTCTCTCTTTAGGGCTTCTGTAAACTTTGCAGGCGGAAGGAGAGCGAGAACAAACCCAATATTGTTCCCAACCACGCAGCCCCTTTTCCATCCATGAATATCCTTCTTTGTGCTGTACCACAAACCTTAGGGCTGCGTTAAACCCGAGCTTAAAGCGAGCACCCCGCGCTTGCACGGAGGTTCCGACCCGGAGTAAAATCCACCTTGGAGCCGGGGGCCGCTCTCGGCAGGAGCTGCCCAGGGGCACCAGGACCACTTGGGTCATTCCAGGCACGGCAGAGGGAAAGAGGAAAAGCGGGGGTGATGCTGGGACAGCCGCTCCTCACCACCCTCTCCGTGCCTCCTCTCCAAGGGACTGACCCTGGGAAGCCTCGCGTCGAGCTGGTGGGACTGGTGCCTGGGTGGAAACTGCCCCAGGATAGAAACACCAGGAGCAGGAAAAGGGGATCCAGGAGCAGGAAAAAGGGATCCAGGAGCAGGAAAAAGGGATCAAGGAGCAGGAATAGAGCTCCACGAGCAGGAAAGGAGCTCCAGGAGCAGGAAAAGGGGATCCAGGAGAAGGAATGGGGATCCAGGAACAGGAATGGAGCTCCAGGAGCAGGAAAGGAGCTCCAGGAGCAGGAAAGGAGCACCAGGAGCAGGGGAATGAGCTCCAGGACCAGGAAAGGGATTCAGGAGCAGGGAAAGAGCTCCAGNGCAGAGGGAAAGAGGAAAAGCGGGGGTGATGCTGGGACAGCCGCTCCTCACCGCCCTCTCCGTGCCTCCTCTCCAAGGGACTGACCCTGGGAAGCCTCGCGTCGAGCTGGTGGGACTGGTGCCTGGGTGGAAACTGCCCCAGGATAGAAACACCAGGAGCAGGAAAAGGGGATCCAGGAGCAGGAAAAAGGGATCCAGGAGAAGGAATGGGGATCCAGGAACAGGAATGGAGCTCCAGGAGCAGGAAAAGGGGATCCAGGAGCAGGAATGGGGATCCAGAAGAAGGGAATGAGCTCCAGGACCAGGAAAGGGATTCAGGAGCAGGGAAAGAGCTCNAGGAGCAGGAAAGGAGCTCCAGGAGCAGGAAAAGGGGATCCAGGAGCAGGAAAAGGGGATCCAGGAGCAGGAAGGAGATCCAGAAGAAGGGAAGGAGCTCCAGGACGGAATGAGCTCCAGGACAGCAGGGAAAGAGCTCCAGGAGCAGGAAGGGAGAGAGGCTCACCCCGGCCCCGCGCTGCCCCGGGGGAGGGCAGGGCACGGGAAGCGAAAGCAGAAGCGCTGAGTGTGCGAGGAGGAGGAGGCGATAAAGAGGGACATGAAGCGTTTGGATGTTGCCCAAGGGCAGAAGAAAATCGCTGGGTGGAGAATGAACCCCCCAAATTATCCTTGTGCCAATCTTGCACACATCTGAAACTACAGAGTGCAGGAGGGGAGTGAGGGCTGCTGTGGTCTGGAGGAGCTCGTCACAATGGTTATAATTAAACAATCAGAATTCAGCAGTCATGTTGCTTTGCTTATGGCCCTAATTCTTTCCATATCCCTCCAGTCAGGATTTCAGAGCTGTCTTCTTTTAAAATTTAATTTCTCAATTATATTCCATGTTTCATTCTCTAAAGTCAAGTCCTCGTGTTTAGATGAGATTAGCACCCCCTGATGCACTGTGAGTTATTAAATACTTGCAGATCAGTCAGTCCCTAATGGTCTGAGGAACAGCAATTCTTTAACAGTTATGCAGAATAAGCCCTGAAGGATCAAAATTATTTTTTAATTTCTACAAATTCCCAGCCCTCCATTGAATTAAGGCCTCAACAAGAAGTGGGTATGAGGGAGAAGCTTGAGTTCCCCTGTCAGGAGTTCCATGGGATTGGGCTCCTCTGTCAGGAGTTTCATAGGATAGGGTTACCCTGTCAGGAGTTCCATGGGATTGGATTCCCTTGTCGGGAGTTCTGTGGGATTGGGTTCCCCTCTCAGGAGTTCTGTGGGATTGGGTTCCCCTCTCAGGAGTTCTGTGGATCTGCTATCAGTGCTTTTGATAACCCCTCTGTGCTGTGATGGAAATTGAGGTTATAGCACCGAGAAGCTGAGCTCCAATCCAAGAGACTCCACACAAAAATCCTTGTTAAAACAAAGCATTTTAGAACGAAATTCTTCTCTGCCTCTGCAGCTCCCTCACCTCACCTCACCCCTCAGCCTGCACTTGCAAAGCCATGACAAGAACCCCGTGGCCTGCAGGTGCTCACAAGGATATTTGGTGAATTTGTTCCTCCAGGGAATTCCTGTGGAACAGGGCTGTAGCTGCCCCCTCTGGGCTCCAGCCCAGAGAGACAAGGCACTTTCTGTCCAAGGCAGAGTAAACCTGAAGTCGATTGTCCTTCTGTTGGGGAGGATTTGTAGAAAAGATCAATCCCAACCTCTCTTTTTCTGGTGGGGGTGGTGTACACTTGCCACAGAAGGAATGACAAAAGTACTTCTCCCTTCCATAAGACAGCAGATAAGGTTGTGTGGAGAAGGAATGATTAATAATAATAGTAGTAATAATAATCAGAATAGACACAGAAAGAGAGAGGAATTGGGATTCAGTGATCTCTCAATCTTCTGCTTTTCAAACTCTGTGTCCCCCAGAGCTTGGGAAGCCCTCCCAGGTCAGTGTGGGGCAACAGGAAAGGAAGGAAGGCAGGGAGTCTCAGTGGGACCTTCTTCAGCTGCACCCACACTCGAGAGATGGGGAGATGCAGCAGTGGGGAGTGGGGGTGTCCTGCTCAGGAGCACTGAGCTCACTCCAGCCTCATTTCCCACTGCCTGGAACATTCATCAACCCCAGCTCATGTGGGAATAAGCCAGGCACTGTCAGAACCTTTCTGCTGCTTCTGGATGCATTTGAGGCACTGGAAGCTGCCACCAAACTCAGAGGGGCAGAGGCTGACCTCAGCCATGTGTTTAAGGTTCAAACTTCCCTGGATTTCCCACATTCCCACCTTTATGAGCAGCTCTGGATGAAGTGCCCAGGTACCATTTGGTCCCACTGGGACAGAGCTGCCCAACTCCAACCACTGAGAGTCAGTGGCAGACATTTCCTTTGTCTCCAGAAGATTTTGGATCAGACTTCATGGAAATACTGTTGATTGTGTTTGAAGCACAGGAGCAAATCATTTCCCCAGTGCCATCAGTGTGGGAGAAGCTCTGCAGACAGAATAGCAGAGACAGCATCCTTGAATAATATAACAGCAGCTGAGGGGGAAGGGCTGTGTCAGAGGCAGGGTCCAGCACCCCACAGCTCATCCCACCCTCCACACTGTGTGAATCCCACCTGGGGAGCTCTTCCTCGGGGATATGGCACAAACCTCGGGAAGAGAGCTCTGTCCCAGGCTCCTGTCTGCAGGACTGCACCTCCTGAGGAGGCTCAGACAGGACAGGCTCCCTCAGTCCTGCTGGAACGCTGAGTTATCCAGGCCTGATTGATTCCCACTTGATTCCAAAGGAATTTTGCTCCTACCAGGAGCAGCCCTGGGTCTGCCTCCCAACCCAAGGCAGTGACACAACACCAGAGGCTGTCACAGAGCCTTCATCTCCTCATTGCACACGGAGCATCCTGGGGCATTTCCACATCCCCCAGCTCCCACTGGCCACAGCCAGTCCCACCCTGGGGAACACCTTCCTTTGCTTGAACTCTGCCTGCCCCAGACTCGAATTTCAGCTGTTTTCCACAATTTCTGTCATTCCAGAACCTGGTCCAGAGCTATGGAAACTTAATGAGCAAAATTAACTGACCAACATTCCCTGAAACACAGATGGGACTGGGGTTCTGGGGGATATCAGCCCAGTGGGGAATCCTGCCCATTCCTGACTGGATTTGTTGTAGAAATGTGGAGTACAAGCTCACCCAATGCCACATGGCCTGGGATCATCCCAAGCTTGCATTTCCACTGCTGACTGTCCCAACAGGCTGCCCAAACTGAGCCATAACCTCGGGATTATTCCCAGGAATCATTCAGGGAATCATCCCCAATAATGTGGGTGCACATGAAAATGCCACAATTTGGGTTACAGATCATTGAGAAAGGGAAAGGAGAAAAATAAAAATTAAAAAAAAGGAATGACCAAATTCCTATAATAAATTATTCATTACAAATTATCCACCCAGCTCTAGTTAACACCCTCCTGTGTTTTTTCACAGACAGGAGAGGCTTGTGGTTTAGATTTTCCCTAAGTGCTGCTGCATGCAGGGTTTGCCTCAAACGTGTAACCCAGATGTCCCAGGCTTGGTTTATTTACATTCTTGGGAGCTGTTGTGAAAAAAACCCTCTATGATGTCAAATATAATATAGAGCTCGACTGAGGTATAAAAGGGACAAGGCTGTGCCAACCCTGCTTTGTTTTTTTGTATTAAACTTTAAAAAAGAAGGAGGCAGAAGTGGCCCATCAAAATACTTCATAAAATCAATTTTTTAAATGAAAAGCAAATAAATAAATAAATGGAAACAAGAATTTAGAGTGCAGGATCTGGTAATATCCATTAAAAACCAAAATGATTGAAGTTAATTTTCCCACTAAATTGCACATTCAAGCACAGAAAGACACTTCAGGAGCACAGAAAGGAATCCCAGTGTTACATGGCACTGTGTGTGACAATCCATTGCCTCAGCCACTGAGAGAGACGTTTGCCTTTGGCTCATTCAGTATTTTCCCCCTCTAAATCCATTCTGAAATGCACCTTTCAGAAACCACACAACTCCCCAGATCGTCTTGCACATGGAATTCAGAGAAGAGAAATGAAATTCAGCTCTGCTTCAGGACTAAGGGGGTCTGGGAAAGCAGCAAATTGTGAGGAAATCCAAGGAATCACTGGGACAGAACTCTGGGAGATAACCCAGCAGCACAGCCCCATGGTTGTGTTGGTTCCAGAGCTATAAACCAGCACCATCCTGGGATTTAAGACAACCTGACCATAGGATAACCCAGCATGGATGAAGGATAAAAGACCAGCCCACTTGAACTCATTGTTTGTCCCCATGATACAACTTCTGACTCAGCCCTGCTCATTTCCAAAATGATAAATTTGATATTTCAGTCTCTGACCCCTCTCCCACTGAAGATCAAGGGATTTTTTTTCCTGCTAAATTCAGTAAGAAAGTGAATGAGATTTTTAACCAAAACAAATGAATTTGGGAGGATTGTGATTTTTGACATTACCTGTTTAAAGATGCTGTCATGTCTTACCTTGACGTAAGACGAAGTGTCTGGTACAGTCTGAAACATCCTTACTTGTTTATTAGATCTAGTGAAAGGTCCTAAATTCGACCTGAAATAAATAATAAAAATACTCCCAGTCATATGTATGCAAATTGAAAAAATAAAGTAATAAAACCTGGTTTAAATGCTAATATTGGTAATAAAATTTAGAGTGGAATGATCAAACATTTAAGTATTTATTTTAAAGGGCAGAGAACCACATCAACACAGTAACTAAAATCAAGTAAGACACTCACAGAGCAGGGGTTTATTTCTCTTTTTTAAATACCAGTTTGGTTTTTTCCTTTGGATTCCTCAGGAAAAGAGCTTTCTTCATTTTTGACCAGAGCGGAGGGAAACGTTTGACATTTGATTAACTGAATTTCTTAGCCAACAATTAAAAGCCAGCTGAAATACTCGTGTTCTCATGTCGAGCCTAGTTAACCCCATTGACTCGCACCCCGAGGTTTCCCCCGGCTGAGTGAGGGGCATTCCTGGCTCATTGAAACCATCCCGAGCCATCAACCCGCCAGCCCCGGCTGATTTAAGGAACCCTCCTCACCAACAATAATTAAACCATAAATTAAAAATATATCCCGAAAGGAAGCATCGCTGCAAATATTAAAAGAACTCTCAGGGTTGTCAATCCCGTTTCTGTGGCAGGTCCTGCTCAGAGTTTATCTCAAGGCATCCCATCGGTTTTTCTGTACTCCTAAGTCTTGATGAACTGATGAACAGGGTTTTTTGTTTGGTGGTTTTTGTTTTTTTTTTGCCTCCAATCCCCAAAATCGTCACTACAGAGACGCGAGATTAAACAACGATGGTGAAAACGTGATGGTGTGTGGGAAAGCAGACCCACAGCCACCAAAACATCCGAGAAAGCGATTTTATTTGTCCTCCCCGATCCTCTCGGGGTCTTCAGCCCTTCTGGAACGCGCCAGAAAACAATTAGCTAAGTGTAATTAGTGCATCATTAAGAATCACAGACACCCCTACACCAGCCTGCCGCTGCGGTCCTGGGATGGAAGGAAGAGTCAGGCATTTCCCCAGGAATTAGCGCAGGGAAATGACCCGGCAGGACGGGGAGGATGCGCCGGGAGCCGCACATCGGGCTCTGGAGCTTTTTCCCAAGCTCTCGAGGAAAAGCTGTGGGGTCCTGAGTGCGCCTTTAGCGCGGCTGGTCCGGGTCTAACCCGAACCAGTCCCGGGGTTAATTACAGAGCTGCGTTAATGAAGCTGCCAGAGCTGAGACTCTGCAAAGCCCACGGTGCCTCTGGAGCCACCGAACCATCCCTGGAATTAGGGGAAAGAAAAAAGGGAAGAAACTCCCCAAAGCAAGGAAAAAACCCCACAGCAAAACAACTGGAAAACAAAAGTTCTCTATCTGCACGTAACCCCCCTTTAATTGATTTTTAAAGTATTTATTGCCCGTCCAGCTGGCACGGGAGGGCGAGCGGCTCTGAGGCGGACAATGTGTTTCTGATAAGTACAATTCTTTTTTTTTTCCTGTCGTCCTCCCTCCTAACACATTCCAGTTTCTTTTGCTTCTGAACTTGCGTCTGGGGGTGGGGGCAGGCAGAGCGGAGGGACGAGGTAATTTTGCCTCGCCAGTAAATTTTCTGGGGTCAAGGATTCCCATCTTGGTTTCCCCTGCTCTCCTCTTTACCCCTGATTAGCGTCTCCCCGCCGCCTCCTTCACCTCCCTGCTGTAATTACGCCTGTGCATGTAAATAAATACATCTGCATATTTTGGAGCCGGTTCTCCGGAGTCTGCAGCGGATTATTTATCAATCGTCTCGCCCTGCCAGAGGCAGCCGCGATATAAAAAGGCCTCTTAAACGACTTTTAGAATCGCTGATTCTCATTGCTATGATTGAAGGGACTCACCTTTTAGAGCCTTTCCCCTCAGCCAGTGGCAGAGCAGTTTGTAAAGATCCAGGCTGAGACCAAAGCCAAACTCCCCGCTGCGGAGCTCTGCCTTTGCCGCTGCACTTTTGCGGGGAGAAGAGAGAATTTAAACTTGTCGGATCCAAAGCAGCGCTGAAGTTAAAATTCCCAGCCCGTCCAGACAGGCTGCATCAAGCAGGCATTTCCTCAGGGGGCTTCTGTGCTGCTCGCAGTTCCAGGACGTGCTTTGCTTTCCCTTCCCTCTCTTCCCTGCCCTCTACTTTTCATTTGATTTCCGTTTTCCCCCCCTTATCAATATTCCAGCTGTTCGCTCAGATGATTCGTGGCCATGGGACATCCTCGCCCCATGAGCCCTCCTGGCGCTGTGAGCGACTTTAAACAACACACCAAAACGGGGAAGAAAAAAAAAAAAGGAAAAAAAAAGAAAAAAAATTCACAACTTAAAAAAAATATATTGCTGAGGAGTGAAGCCGAAAAGAGACGCTGAGTGGAGCTCAAGTGCTACTTTAAATCCCCCTTTTTTAAATAAGGAAGTTTCAAATATCCGTTTTAAAATCATCGTTCCTTATTTTGAGACTTTCTTTCCTGACTCTTACCTAGAAAAGAGTTAACCCATTTCCCCCTGCAGCAGGACCGAAAGCATGACTGAGCACGGCTGGGAAAGCGGGATGGAATCGGCTCCAAACGATTCTTTTGGATAAAGAACTTCGCATTTCTCCCTGCAAGCCGAAACCTCCAGCTCTTTTTAGCTATTTCATAGGAGCCTATCAAACAGTAATGCGTTCAGGAGGGAAAGAAAACACATCTTCAATCCAGGGATGGTTTTTTTCCCAACGGAATCACGTTCCCGGTGCATTTGTCATCTCAGAAGCCTTCACAGACAATATTTTGCGATAACCTGGGCAAAAAACTTCCAGGGATTTTAGTACAACATCAATTTTAAACGCAACCCTCAGAAGGGTTACCAAAACTATTTGGAAAATGTTCTTCCATTCTCTATTCTCTTTCTCTCCTTCCCGGCTTTGCCCCAAATTCCAACATATTGAAACATTTTTCTCCTTAATAAGAGGAGCATATAAAGTGAAGGGGTGAAAGGGCAACCTGGGAGCCGTGCCTTGAGCTCCGCACACAATTTACTCCCTGGTAGACGAGGCGTTTAGCATTCCTCCCAATTTCCAAGGAAAACAGACTCAGACCTGGACCCAGCGACCAGGGACCTCGCCACTTTTTAATATAGAAATTCTTTGGATTCTTTGTTGTTGTTATAATTGTTGTTGTTGTTTGCGGCGAGAGAAACCCTTTCCTGAGCAAGGTGAGGGGATGGGGATTTTAGGGAGAAGCTTCCTTGGGATGGAAGGAAAAGCAAAGCGACAGGAGGGACTCGAGAGAAGGGATGGGGGAACAATCGGGAGAGAAAGGGAATAGGGAAAAACTCGCTAAAATCAAAAACAGTATTGTCATCATTAAAGGCTTTTTTAAAAATCGCGTGCACGGGGTTAAAAATGCTCTTTCCAAGCCTTAATCTCATTATTCTGCGAGGATGGGAACAGCTCTCGGCACAGCCGGGCACCGAACGGGCTCACGTTTCAAAGCCATCGCTCATTTATTTCTCGCATTTCCACGTGTGAATTACACAGAACACGGCGAGCAGGAGGAACCCCGACGGCTCCGCTCTTGTGTTCTCTGGCGCCTCTTCCCCTTTTCCCGGCGGGGCAGGGAAGCCGCGAGTGCATCACTGCTCCATCCTCTGATTTTCCTGCACTTTTTACGCAATCTCAGCCTGGCTCAGCCAGGGACCCCTGAGCACACACACAGCCTGCAGTGAAATCACCTTTACAGGCTGGCTGCAACAGGAATTTGGGATGTAAAGCACTCCCAAGTTCAGGGGAAACGCCTGCCCCGAATGCCGAGCTGGGTTTGCTGCCCCTTGTAACCCAAACCCCACAGCCGAGGGGACAAACCCATGCGGCCAGTTCCAGCCATCCCGGGAGCTTTACTAGCCCAAAAGAAAATTGCTGGCAAATTGGAAACAGCTGTTCAGTCGGAGACTGAAAAAAAAAACCCCAAAAAAACCCCGAGCCCACCACCCCCTGCTCTGCTGGGCAGGGAAAGTTGCAGGAGTTTTGTTTACATGAACATCTCGGAGGCAGAGATGTTTCAAGTTTTCCTGCCCAAACCGTGGGTGAGCTGTTCGTGAGCAGCACTTCAGCGTCTATCAGCCGCGGTGATCTTTTTTAAGATGCCAATGAAATCCTTCCCTCCCTTCCCGTGTCCCTGTCCCCTTTAAGCAACGACTTTACCCCCACAGAGGGTTTGGTCCTGGGCGTGGGGGACCCGACAAGTGCCGCGTTCCCATCAGACAATTGCTGGAGCAAACGGGACCGTGGAAAAGCTCCGAGCCCCTGCAAAATGTGCTCTTTTCATGTTTTCTATTTATTAGCTACGTTAAGAGAAAACAGAACTCATACGAGTCCCAAATGGAGGCAGGGCATTAAAAGAGGCATGTGAATGCTGCAGCAATTACAGCTGAATTTGATTAAAAACGTCATGAGGGCTGCAAAAGCAGGAGTTACCTGATACACTCACCCCGAGGTTGCTTTAGGATGAATTATAACACAATTCATTTTATTTTAATAGGTCACTATAAGATTAACTGTTTAAGGATGGAGCTGTGCTATAAATGTTTACATCAAACCGGAGAGAAGCAAGCTTTCCTTTTGGGTTGTTTGGAAATAATGTTTATTACATTTTAAAATTCCTCAACACGTTAATTAGGAATAAGGGGAAAGTCTGGGAAGGGAGATGGAGCTCCAGTGCTTGACATGGAACCACACACACACACACTGCTGGGCTTTGGTTTCTCTCTCCTGGCAGGGAAATGTGGGGTTTTTCACTGGCCACCACTGTTTGGGGAAATAATGACAACAACTTATTAGCCCCTGCTCCTCTCCCAGGCTTGGCCCACAATTTATTGGCACCCCAAAACCCAGGCCCGTGGCCAAGGAGAGCAGCCACAGGTGAGGTGACAGCTGTGTGCCAGTGAAATTGGCCACCAGAACTCCCAGATTTGGGGGTTTGGGAGGGAAAAATCCACCAGTGACCAAGGGCAGAACCTCCCAGGAGTGAAGGATTCCAAACCTTCCACATCCTGTTCCCATTGCAGGGACTTTGTGCTTTAAGGGGCACAAGCTTTAAATCTCACAGGTGAGTCCAGGAGATGGAATAAAACCAGGCTCCTGAATTGCCCTGAATTTCTGGATTCAGGGGAGAAAAGGTGAAACAACTGCCATGGAAAGATGTCCATCTGGGTTTGCATTTGCTGTGCTGCTGGGGAGGTTGGGGATGAGACAAAACCCCTCTGTGGCTGCAAATTCTGCCTGTCCCCTGTGCTATATTTAAGCAATATCTGATACAAAGGTACGTTTGCATAGATGGAGCTGCAAGGAGCAGTTAAATTGAATTAAAATTAATTGTATTCCTGGAATTTAGTTATTAGTCTGAGAGAAAAATCCTCCCTGTTAGAATTTATTTTCGTTTTCCATCTATAAGGAGGACAAATTTAGAATTTTAGCATGAAAAATATTTTCTGTCATAAATTACCCATGCAAAAACGTTTCATTCAAAGAGTTCAGAAAGCCCCCTTTCAGCAAGGATCTGCTCCTTCATTTCCACTAATTAATTTAATTGTTAAAGGCACTTTGGTGAAGCCCACTGAAAATCAGCAAACCCGCTATAAAGATTTTTAGGACAAATATTTCAGCTTTGCTAAATGACTCTCTAGCAGGAAAAACACCTTTGAAATAGAATACCCTTCACCCTAATATTATTGATGGATGTGATCAGTGCATTCAAATAAATAATCATAAATTATTGATAAAATCATTATCACAACACAGGGAAAGCTTTAGTTCCAGAGATAAAATGAGGGCGTAGGGAAAAAGGGATTGCTGTCATTGTTGAATGCTATATTATTCCTAAAAAAGGAATGTTAGGTGAAGGTTCATGAATGCCCCAGGAATTTTAATTTCCTTGTTCCCTGTCTGTTTAATGGGAATGAGAACCTTTCTGTTTTCACTGTCTGGATTTGAGGACATGTTTGGAGTATTTATTTTGAGGAGTGCTTATTGTGAAGTTACAGAAAGTGGGAGTTCGGGGTTGTTGTTAAAATCCTGATCATTTACAAAACACCAGAGTTTCCATCCCCGTTGTTTATAAACATCCAAGGAAATGATTTATTGTCTGTGGGATGTCGTGGAACTTCCCTTAAATCCATTTGGGGTGGGGACTGGTGTGAGCCTCAATTCATGTGGGTTTTTACCAGTCCCTGGAGAGATCCTCCTGAGGTTGTGTGGGGTGGGACAGGAGGGTGACAGTGACATTTCCTGGACAAGGAAAGCTTCACGGACAAAAGGCAGGAAGGAAAGTTTAGGGATGGGGTGATAAGACCTCAGACCCCAATACAATGGGGTGGGCAGAGGAGGGATAGGAATCCTGGGGCAGAGGGAGGACAGGAATTCCTGCAACAGAGGGATTTAATCCCACAGTGGCAAAGGTGGAACAGGAATTTCATCCCTGTGGCAGAGGGATTTAATCCCTGAGTGGCAGAAGTGGGACAGGAATTCCTGTGGCAGAGGAATCTAATCCCATAGTGGCAAAGGTGGAACAGGAATCCCTTTGGCAAAGGGATTTAATCTCTGTGGTAGAGGGAAAACAGGAATTCCTGTGGCAGAGGGATTTAATCCCTGAGTGGCAGAAGTGGGACAGGAATTCCTGTAGCAGAGGGATTTAATCCTGTAGTGGCCAAGGGAAGACAGGAATCCCTGTGGCAGAGGGATTTAATCCTGTGGCAAAAGTGGGACAGGAATTCCTGTGGCAGAGGGATCTAACCCCGTAGTGGCCAAGACAGGACAGGAATTTCATCCCTGTGGCAGAGGCAGGACAGGAATCCCACAAACCCTCACCCCACACAGCTCTGTCTCTCCTGAGCAATCCCCAGCAGGAGCCATCACTCCCCTGGCACCTCTCACATGGCCCTGGGGATCCCCTTTTAGCCCAGGAGTTTTATGTTCAGCCCCTTCAGCACCCATTTAGTGCCAGAACACCCATGGCCCTGATGTCACACCTCACCTGGCACCTGCTGAGGCTGCCCTGGGTGGCCGTGGCCCCTGGTGACAGCACTGCCACCCCTCTGAGGTCCCTTCCCCCAGAGATCCCGGGCCAGCTGATGCTGACTAGAAAAATAGAAGGAAAGAAGGAAAAGAAATGTAAAGTAAACCTCTTCCTCCAGCAGAGTTTTGCCTCTTCAAAAAAAAAAAGAGAAGTGGCCATGACCCCAAGTTCCCTGCAAGATTTGCTGTTGCTTTGCTTTTCAGTAAATTTTACATGAAGCACCTCCTCTAGAAGAGATAAAAATCTTCTTTTTGGGGATAGAAAACTCGAGGCTGCCCTTCCCTCTGGTAAAGCTTCCCCTCCTTGTATAGCCCAGCTCCACAGCTTGAGGCCTTTGCTTGCTCTGGGATTGCTTCTTTCCTCTTTTTTTTAAAAGCAAAACCATAAATTCTTGTCCTGATTCTCCCTTAGAGCCTCCCTGACCAACCTGGACTTGAGCTCTCCAGCTCAGGAGAGACCAGACAGCCCCTGAAGACCTTTCAGGAGCTCTAAAGGGACTCCACCTGCTCTGATCTCCACAGAAAAACAACAACCAAGCAAATACATCCATTAATTCTTCCCAGAGATTAATTCCTTGAAAATATCTCACCTTGTGGGATCCACTGTGGATGGCACAGGAGATGAGCAGGTGGGAAGGGAGGGAGAAGAAAGGCAGCTCCACCAAAAACATAAACAGCTGGAGGAATGAAAAGGATTTTAAAAAACCCAACCCCAAGGTGAAATAAAGGAAAATAAATGACTAAAGCAGGAGCTTGATGCAATTCCAAGGGTTTGACATGGAAGTGTGTTTCCCATTCCACTCCTCCACCGAGAAGGTTTCCCTTTGAATCAGATGAACCATAAAATAAAGAGGAAATTTAGAACAACCCAGAGAAGTGGTGTTTTACAGCCCCTCCCACACAGGGCTTTCCCTTGAAGAGCTCTGACACCTCAGCTCTTGTCTCCACTGTCCCCAAGAGCTCGAGGGACTCCAGCAGATTAAAGAGTTCCCAAAGCCGCTGCTGCTGGAGCACCTTTCCATGGGAGTAAAGTAATTCCCTTGAGGGGGAATTACTGCTCCCAGTTGGAGAGGAGCCACGATTTGGGGAATGTCCCTGGCTAATGTTGAGAAGTGAGAGTTTGCTGCATCATGGAATGGCTCCGTGTCAGGGCTGTGCCAGGCACTGACATTGGGCATCCCAACTGGAACAGGGACAGCAGGCAAGGCCCAGGGCAGCTCTGACCAGCTTCTGGGCCAAGAAGGGAGTGCAAGGAGAGGGGATGGGAGAAATGCAGATCTCACAGGATGGTTTGGGTTGAAGGGAACTTGAAGATCATCACCTCATTCCAACCCCCTGGTGTGAGCAGGGAATTTCCACCAGCCTCAGAGAGCAAAAGTATGGAGGGGATGAAACCTGGATTCAAAACATTCACAGGGAAAGGGGTGGGGGTGAAAGAGGATTCTCTAGGAAGGGGGAGGGAAGGCTTGGTTTCCTCAGTGCCAATGATGGAAAGCACCTGAGGAATATCCTGGGCTCCATGGCAGGGATGGAACTGGATGAGCTTTCAGGTCCCTCCAACCCAAATGGGGATTCTGTGAATGCCCTCAGAGGTGCCTGAGCCAGGGACACTGCCTGGAGCACTGTTTAGCCCTCATGGCCTGAGCACAGCAGTCCTGGGGCCGTGGGGCTCACAGCTGGAGCTGGAGGTGTGCCAGGGCTGCAGCAACAGCAGCAGCAAAATGAACCTGCTGGGGAAGGTAATGCAGAGCAGCAGCACCCAAACCTGGGGCTGGAGCAGCACACAGGGAAAAGCCCCATCACCAAGCAAATCAAAATGCTGTGAACTCAGAGAGTTCAGCCAAGTAAAAGCTGAACCAGGGCAGAGCTGGGGTGGCCCAGGGCCCTGCAGCTGGAGGCTGTTGGACATCAGTGGCACTTTGCTCTCCATAAGGCTGCCTTTCCTCTCAGTAGCTCAGAGGTGAAGGCTCTGTCATAAATTACAGAGTTAAAGCTAAAAGCAGAGCAGCTGCCCCAAAGAACAGAGTTTGCAGACGTTTTTCTGCTTAGAAACAACCATCAGAGAATGAAAGCTTCCTCCAGTTGGTTTTCCAGAGGAGAGCAGACAACCTCACTTTTCCATTCCACAGCCATGCTTACGACAGCTTTTGGGCTGCCAGAACAATGTGAGCTGCTGTTCTATGATATAATTAGCCCAGATATTTTTGTGCTTGAAATGCATTACAGACAAAGCCCACACGCTTTTCCAGTTACCACCAAACCCCTTGTGCACATGGGGATAACAGGTGCTCATAAAAATAACGTGGTGGTTATAAAAATCTCCTGGTGCCCACGTGAGCAGCTCCTGCCTCGTGCTGTGGGTCCTGAGCCACACTGGTGGCACAAAGGCCAGGTGACCCTTTGGGGCCTTCTAGAGAAGGCTCCAAGGGACAATCAGGACAAGAATTTAGGGGGTTGCTTAAAAAAAAAAAATAAGGAGCAAAGAAGCAATCCCAGGCCTTCTAGGGAGCTTCTAGATTAACACAGTTATACACAGTTATACACCCCAGGTGTGACCCACTGAGCCAGGAGCTGCTGCTGGGCCCAGCTCGTGCTCCCAAACCTGCACAACCAAGAGGTTTATTTCAGGGGCTTCCTATGGGTCGAGGAGCTTAAATTTGGGCTCTTCACTCTGTAAAACACTCCAAGTGTGCAAGGAGATGAGGATGTTTCCCTTCTCCATGGCAGGCACGGAGCACTCCAGGTGAATGGGCTCTGCCTGCGGGGGAGCTGCAGTCGTGACAGGCAGTCGTGACACTGAGTCACATCCCTGGCACTCCAGAGGTGTCCGGTTGCTCGCTCAGCTTTGTTGACTCTGCTCCAGCCACCAGCCCCATTTCCTGGACTTATCTCCCCCAGCAGATTTCCCCTCCTCTCGCTGCCTCCTGTGGCCCATAAACACTGGGAGTCTCCTGCAGCCCGATCTGGGCCCGCAGCCTGGCGGGAGCAGATAGCAGCAGATAAAGGGGCCAGCACACATTGTCTTTTTTTCCAGCCTGAGCCCGGAGTTCGCTTTTAAATCTGAAAATTGTTTGCTTAAGGAAAAGGAAATGTGGCTGTGTGTGCTGGGGGCAGCGGGAGGGGAGGGGGAAGAGGAAGGGAGCTGGTTCAGGGACCGAATTGGGGCACACGCGAGGGAGGATTGATGGAGATTGATGAGGGAAGTTCAGCGAAGGTCCTGCTGCAACAGGCCCTTGGAGCCCCCGTGCTCCCGTTGTCCTGCCCTGTTCCCAAGCACCGGGACATTCCCAAAGGGAGCTGGCATTCCTGCAGCACAGCCTTGGGATGAACATCTCCCTCCAGGCCCTCCAAGGCCGGGTTTGTCTGGAGTGACACACAGCTCCTCATGCCTTGGGGAGGATACCCCATGAGAGGAGTTCTGCCAAGTCCCATGTTTGACCCCTAAACCAGTCAAAAATCCCAGAGTAGATACATTTACCCAGTCCTCAGACTGGGACAGTAGGAAACCTCTATCCCTGCAATCTGTCACCCTGTGTGGGTGAAAAGTGCTCTGTATTCCATGTCCCTGCAGAGCTGGGTGACACCTTGTCACTTGTCCCCATCAGCAGAACAAACTTATTTCATTTCCCAGGTCCAGAGCAGGTCAGGGCTCCCTGCAGGAAGCACAGGAGGAGCTCAGGACTCACTGCAGGATTTGGGAAGCACAGGAGGAGCTCAGGACTCACTGCAAGATTTGGGAAGCACAGGAGGAGCTCAGGACTCACTGCAGGATTTGGGAAGCACAGGAGGAGCTCAGGACTCACTGCAGGATTTGGGAAGCACAGCTGATGCCCAGGAAGCAGAGTGGTGGTTCCTGCTGGCTGCACTGCAGTGCTGGGGTGGCTGCAATGCCTCAGGAAAGGCTTTGCCCAGGTGCCCTGAGGTGGCTCTGGTTTCATTGCCCCAGTGCAGAGCTGGAACAGCCCTGGGTGTGTGGGAACTCTCCTGAGCTGGCACAATGCCCAGGGTGGAGGGGAACTGGGGAGCTCCGTGGCTATAAACCCTTTTATCCAGTGTCCCTGTGTGAGGCAGGGCTGGTCCCTTCAGCTGTGTCACTGCAGGCCACGAGCAGAGATTTCAGCACAGCTTTGGTCACAAAAGAGAAAGTCAGAGGGAGCACATCCAGCAGCCCAGAATGCTTCTCTCTGACCCGTGCAAAGCCTCCTTTTGATCTCTGAAGTCCAAGATATCCTGGTTTCCAAGGATCAGATAATGGCTCAGGGCCCGAGGCAGCCCAGGTCTGAAGGGAATGATAAAGGGAGTTGGTGAGCCCTGCAGGGAAGTGCTGTGTTAATTTGTGGATTGATCTCCTGATGGTGCTGAAATCAGCAAACCCCACTGTTGTCTCCACTGGCTGCAAGGTTTAGACCTCTGGGGATAAATTTGGAGATGTATTCCCTGAGAAGCTGGGTTACTGCAGGGATGCAACCAGCACAGGGAAACCTGAGGGGCTGATTCTCCTCTTGGGACACACTTAAGATCCAGGCAACTCTAAGGTGCAAGAAACACCCACATTTTTACACAGCTTGGGCAACAAACATATTGGAAACAACCAGAAACAGAGGGAAATTATCATGGAATCCCAGAATGGTTTGGGTTGGAAGAGACCTTAAAGCCCATCTCACTCCATCCCCTGCTGTGGGCAGGGACACCTTCCACACCTCATCCATTATGGGGCCTAAGAAAGCAAAGAAGAAATTGGGCTGGCCATTGATGCCTTCTTTCTCGATGGGCTGGGCACGCCTCATTTGGAAAACTCATTTCCTGGGATCAGAGAGGCTCTGAGGAGCTGGGAGGGGAATGTGAGCCCCTGACTGAGCTGGTGACCAAGCAGCAAGTTGTGTGCAAAGAAAAGTCTGAACCTCTGGGAGTAAAGGGGTCCTGGTGGGACTGGCAGAACCCTCTGGACCCAGGGAATGGCTGTGGGAATGAGGCACTGATGTGCTTTGTCCCAGGCAGTTTTCAGTCTGGCCTGTCCTGCAGACTGGAGATGAGAGCAGGGCTCCATTCCTGAATCCCTGAGGGGATAACTGTGCCCAGAGCCATGGCAGCCACAGCTGGGTGCTGAGGACAGAGCTGGGAAAGGATGGAGTGAACAGCAGGGCATCCCTGCTCCGTGCTTTCCCAGAGAAAACAGCACAGGTCTCACACAAGGAGTGGCTGGAGCACCACATGGGGTTATTTCAGGAAGAAAGAGCAGCTCAGTCCATGGGGATTCTCTGCTCCATCACCTTCCCACACACACCACTCTGGCCTCTTGCAGGAAAATCCTTCACCTGCTTTTGTTTCCACAGTGCCACTGAAAGGAGGAGGGCAATGAGAACAGATGGCAGCTACAAACTCTCAGCCATCCAAAAATGGCCTCAAAAATTCCAAGGTGGAACTCTGAAGGGCTGACACGCCCCCCTGAGTCCCTGGGTGAAGGATGAGGTCTGTCAGGGTTTCCCTGGCTGCATCCTTTGTGGCAGAGTGGTTTCAGCTCCCGTTCCCATTTCCTGCTCCCGCTGCCACACTTTGATTCACGGTGCCCGGCCACCCGTGACCACCCAGGGAAATGGGAGCTGGCCCAGGCAGCCAGGGCCCTTCGTGGTCCCCCCAGGGGGAGGAACAGAGGCCATGATAACATCACTCCATTTCAGCCAGAGCCCATTTGTCACTGGCCCATTCCACAGTGACCCCTCTGGGAGCAGTGGCTCTGCCGCCGCTGTCCCAAACTGAGGGGGACCTCAGAGCCACCTCTCCTTGGCTGGCTTCCCAGGCTCTTCCTGGGGATCAGGATCAGCTCTGCTGACACAAAGAGTGGCCCTGTGCCTCAGTTTCCCCATCCCTGTTGGTTGGGACATTGGAGATACAAAATCATCAGAAGCTTCCAGGGGTCTTGGGAGCCCTGGGGAGAGCTCCTCTTCAGCCTGGGACCAGACAGGCTCTCTCCCACTTCCCTTTATCCTCCTCATAAAAACCAACTCTTCCCAGGCCCATTTCCCAGTGTTTGGGTTTGGTTTGCTACTGGAATCCTCAGCGATGAGCAGCAGCCAAGGCAAAGGCAGCCTGAGCCAGCCTTCCAAGGAGCCTCCCAAGGAGCTTCCCAAGTTCCTGGCTGAGACAAAGACACAGCTGAGGACAAATAAACAGAATCAGAGGAGCAGAATGTCAGTGGGAGCAGAGCCCCAGGAGGGGGGAACAGGAGGGGCCAGCCTGGACTCAGGATCAAAGAGGGGGAGGCTGCAGCCCTGCCCTGCTCCTGGCCCACCCCAGCTCCCAGGGGAAGGTGCTTCAGGGAAGGTACCAGGAGCATCCTGGAGGAGGATGAGCAGCATTGCATGGCCATTGCTTTTTGAATTCTTTCTCTGTCCCAGATATTCTGTGGACAGCAAAATGAATACAGCCTGTTTTCCTGTGGGATCATGTTCCTTGTCCCCTGTTCACCCCCTGCCTTCCACTGTGTCCTCTGCCACCACCCAAGGGCTGGGCTGGCCCTGCTGAGCCAAGCAGAAGGTGTCACCTCAGAGCCCTGCCTGGCTCTCTCCTCCACCCAGCTGCTGATTTTTATAAAATCTGTAGAAATTTCATCATGATTGGGACATCCAGACGTTGGAGTGTGGTTGGAGGTGGGGAGGAGGGGGAGTTAAAGCAGATGGATGAGCAGGAAGGTTGCCCCAGGTTCCACAGTCCGGAGCCCAGCTCATCTTCCCTGCAGCTCTGAAATGCCTCACAAATGGCTCTTGGTTTCAGACTTTCTTCCCAGTGTTTTCAAACTTGAGGTGTCCTGGTTTGGTAGCTGTCAAATTTTTATTTCCACACTGAGAATCATTTGGTTTTAAAAAGCCCTTTAATTCTACACCAAACAGCACAACAGCTCAGGATTTAGGTGGTTTGATTCTGTCAAAACCAAACATTTCTATTTTCATGTATCCTTCCCCCCTTCCTTCTTTTACTTATTAATTTTTTTTTTAAATCTGGAATAATCAAAGCTTCAAAATCACTGATGAATCAGAAAGTTCTGATCCTGCTTGGTGGAGTTGCCTGTCCTTGGGGACTTGGCCCATGGCTGTTCCCTGGCCTGCTCCCCCTGGGATGTTGCTGTTGGCTCCCTGGGACCAGGACACATCCAGGTGTCAGGCACGGATTTGGGTCTGGAAGCTCCAGATGGTGACATTTCTGCTGTAAACCTCAAGATGATGACACTGGTGCCGTAAATACAAAAATTTACCAGAGGTATTTGTTGCTGAGGCACCCTCAGTGTCAGAGGGCTTGGCAAGGGTTGCGGTGAGGGATGAGGATTGCCTGGGGCTGAGCCTCGAGCAGTGTGGGAATGCTGCCTGGGAATTCTGGAACACAGCCCTGATGTCACCCAGGGTGGAGATCTGTGTCCATCAGCAGATTTGTCCTGGGCAGTACCACAGGGATCATCCCTCTCCCAGGCTGACAGGTCTGTGAGGGAAACCATCACCTCCCACCCCACACCTCTCTCTTTCCATTCCTCTCCAAAGCCTTGCTCTAAGTTTTGTCCTGGCATGAACCCAAATCCCCTGAGGGTTTGCTGTGGTGTTTATGGAAGATTCCAGCATGCTCTGAGTGTCTCCTGAACACCTGAGGAAGGGGCTTTCCCAGGGAAACTCTCCATCCCCAACAGCTCCTTGCCCCTTCTCTGTGCAAACAGCACCTCCCAAGCCCCAGAGGAGGGTGAATTATTCCTGGTGCTTTTCCTGCTGTGGAGGTCACAGCCAGACCTTTCCTGCTGTGGGAGGCTTGGCACGGGCTGAGGCAGCAGCAGGTGCCACCCCTGCCATGGACACAGCTGAGCCTCAATGACTGCACCACTGAAACAGCAACACTTCAGGGAAAAGTGTGTCCCCTTCACTCTAGGGCTACCTCAAATATATAAAAAATCCAGATTTCCCATCATAACTGGGATCACAGCTCTTTTTAATTTTCCCACCCATTTAGGCACTTTAAATTCAGATCCTCTGCTGAGGTGACAAGGATGGTCCCACTCCAAAGATGTTCCTGTCCCTGCACAGGGGCACAGCCAGTTCCTCTGTAATCAGATTTTTCTTCATATTCACAGAAATTCAGTCACCCCAAGCAGGATTCTGCACTTGGTGCTGTGTGGAAATACTGGGAAATGTTTTCAGTGAGGCTGGGAACTGAGGCTGGTCCCCAGTTCAGCCAGACTCCTGCTCTATGAAACAGCAGTTTCATAGGAACATTTACAACTGTTGGAGATTGTTCACTTCATCCCCAAACTGCCAAGGAAAGGTGCACATCAGGATATTTTCCCCTGGGCTGGGCAGCCTCAGGTGGGCCCTGCTGGAGGTGAGCAGCCCAGGCAGACAAGGAGAGGGATGAGAAACTTCCCACCTCAGGCAGAGACAGGACAGCAGCACCCAGAGAAATGTTCTTTGTGCAAAGAAGCCAATTTCTGCTCCCTGAGCATCACAACTCTAGTTTTCCTTATTTGTTTTACCTCACCCCTCATTCCATTGATGCACAGAGGGGAGTTCTGGCCTGGGCAGTGGCAAGGAAATCAGCTCTGCTGCTGCAGAGAAATCTCGGCATCGCTGCCAGGGCTTTTTCAAATCACTGTGGGGAATGAGCAGGACAGACTCCAGAGGGCTGGGGGAAGGCTCAGAGGGGAACACCTGTGTGTTCCAGCTGGGAGCAGCTCTGCTGTCACCTTTCCATGGCCCACTGAAGTCACCTGTGCAGCACATGGCTGCTGTGGGCTCTGGGTGCTGGGACACTCTGCCCATGGGAGGGATTTTCCTTTGCTTCACCAGGCCCTGGTCTCTCCAGGAGAGCTGCTGGAAAGCCAGAGCCTGTCACCAAGGCAGAGCTCCACCTCTGCCAAGTGATTCATTTCTCCTGACTTCAGGCATTAAATGTATTTACAGACATTCACAGATGTCAAACCCACCACCATGGTGGCTGGGAGGTGTGAATGTCCTGCTGTCCCTGCCAGAGCTGGGATGGGGATCCCATTCCTGGGGCAGCTGCCCTGAGCAGGGTCACAGGGTTGGGTTCAAATCCCAGCTGCAGCAAGCTCAGCTCAAGCAAGACAAAACTTCCCTTCCCTGCACCCCTCCCCAGGAGCAGAGCCCACCCTCCACTGGGGTGGGAACATCATGCAGACCCTCCAAAGATTACAACAACATGAATGATTCCATGATTCCATGAGCCTGTCACCCAATCTCAACCTGCCAGCTGTGGTTGCTGGGCTTTCCTTAACCAGCCACATGCCCTGATGTGAAAACTGGAAGCAGAATCAGGCCCCTGAGGTGGCCAGGGGTGCTGTGAGCAGGGGCAGGGCTGTGGTTTAATGTCCTGGGACCTATCACTGATTGGTGAAGACAGGCTGGGGAAAAGATGGGAGTTTTCCCATGGATTTACACCTGGAGAGCTCAGGGGCTGAGCTTAAACCAATGACTTGGAAGTGGTGCAGGAGATGGGCTGGGGGTGAGGCTGAGGATGGGCCCCACTTCAGCAGGGCTGGGGTCACCCAGGGGAGAGCACCAGCCCAAGGTGTCCCTGTGGGGGAGAAAATGACCAGGATGTCCCCACAGGGGAGGACACCAGCCCCAGATGTTGGGGGAGAATGTCCCCATGGGGGAGAGCTCCAGCCAAGGGTGTCCCCAGCAGAGAAGGACACCAGCTCAAGATGTCTCCATGGGGAAGGACACCAGCTCAGGGTGTCCCCACAGAGGATTGCCCAGCACTGGTGTAAACCCAGCGTGTTTCCCTTTCTGGGGCTGGAACAGGGTTTGTTTTCCCTGGGGCTGCCATGGCAGTGTTCCTGGGCAGGCTCAGGGATACCCCATGGGGTTCATCTGTGGTCAGAGCATCCCGGATCATCCCAGCAGGAGCCAGGGCTTGGCTGGGCACTCCTGGTTTCCCACTCATCGTGGAGGATCCTGCGTGAGGTTTGGGCAGGAGCCACCAAGGCCCTGTCCTGCTCCCTGTTGGCTCCCAAATGACATTTCCCTGGAGCAGCAGTGGCCTGTCTGCATTTTGGGATCGGCCTGCAGGAGGGGATGAGGACATTTCCTCACCCCCCAGAGATGCTGTAAGTGCAGACCCCATGGTGTCATGTGCAGATGGCCCTGAGTGTCCATCTGTGGCAGCAGGAGGGAGGCAGATCCCCATGGAGTCACCCTTTGGAGAGTCCCAATCCCCCTGGATTCCCTGGCCTGCTCACTGGGCTGTGAGTGCTTTCCCTGGGAGCAGGGATGTCCCTCCCAGCTGAGCTGTCACTGTGCCATGAGCCCTTCCTGGGAAGCCCTGCCACGTCAGACAGATCCTGCACCCTGCAGGATCCATGGATTCTCCTCCTTTCCCTTTTATTTCCAGTGGGGTTTTTTGCTGTTGTTTTTGCTTTGTTGGTCTGAGCAGATGTTCTACACATCTGGCCACAGCATGTTTGTGCTGCAAGCTGGTCTGTGCTGAGTTGGTGACACAGCAGCAGGGAAAGGAGCAGGGGATGCCTCTGCCACATCTTCTGCTGCACAATCCAGAGGTTTTGGTGCCTTTGCTGCTGCTCAGGGGCACCCTGTGGCTGGCAGCAGGTCCCAGTTAAACTGAGCAGCCTGCAAGATTCCCAGTGCCAGGCAGCCTGGATTTGGGGTGTGGGACAGAATAATCACAAATGAGGTTTGCTCTATACCATGACCTGGGGAAAGTGGCTTTCCAACTTGCCACGTACCAAAGCTCTGGTGGAAGTTTTCCCTGGGGAAAGGTGATGATTAAATACTCTTTTATTTTCTGAGTGCAAAGACTTCACAGCCTCAATTGCAGAACAGAAATATTACCAGGAAACTACAAATCAATAATTTCTGGTTGCTTACAGAAAGACATAAGGTGCTCTGTAACAAAAATAAATTAGGAGCATGCGGTAAAACATTTGATTTTCCACACTGGAGCAGAGAAGTTCATTTTATGTGAGTGTGTGTGGAAAAAAGAGATCCATTTCTGAGCACCCCTGTGTGTCAGAGGCCAGCCCACGCTGTCAGCTCCAGCTGAGGGTTTGAACTGCCAGCCTGTGGTGAGCAGGAAAGGAATTATTGCACAGCCCCATTTCACAGCTCTCTTTTATGGAGACAGCATTGTCTGGAAGCAGTGTCTGCCTCCCTAAATATTCCCTGATAAAGCTGTGGCTTGATGCTGCAGAAGTGAAACAGGAAATTTATCCAACACCTCTGTGGAGCCGTGGAAAGCAGAGCACTGGAAGACAGGGAAGCATAAAAATCATGGCAAGGTACAAAAAGTCCTTGGCCTGGGCTCTGGGCTGTGAAAATTGAGTTCTTTGCTGACATCAATTCCAATTTGCTGTAGTGAGGTGAGGAATTTTGTGATTGCAAAGGCAAATTCCCAAGCAAAATCGTCCTCTCCTGCTGTGGTCTGGGTAATAAGGCTCCAAAGCAGCTGGCTGCCCTCAAAGCAAACAAGGGCTTGAGTTTTTAGCATATTATCCATAATTCCCAACTATCTGCCTTATCCCTCTGGGTGGAAAGGGAGAGCCATGAAATAGGGAAAAAAGGGAAAGGAATATATTTATTTATAGAAACAAATACTATAAAAACAGAAGTGTTGATTCTCCATCTCCCCATCTCTGGAGGAATGCACAGAAAAGGGAATTATGACTGCTGGATCCTGCAGGAGAGGTTTTGAGGGGTGCCAGGGGGTGTCCTCCCGCTCTCTGCCACTGTGGAGGACAGAAAAGGGGATTGGGACTGCTGGATCCTACAGGAGAGGTTTTGAGGGGTGCCAGGGGTCGTTCTCCAGCTCCCTGCCACTGTGCTGAGGAGTCCCAGAGGAACCGTGGAGCCCCGAGGGTTGCAGCTGCCATGGGCAGGTTCCTGCACACCCTCTCCCAGGAGGGAGGTACTGGGAGGGCCCAGTGGGGTTTGGGATGTTTGGAGGATTAGGGGAATTACCCAAGGCTTGCAGGGAGCTGCTGGTGGACAAGGGGAGGGTCAGCAGGTTATCAGTGTGAGGGAGGAGCTGTGTTTCCTCCATGGCTTTCCACAGGAGGGAAAAAGCTCCTCTGAGTTGGAAAAGCCTCTTCAGCTGCTCCTTCTCAGTGGCACTCTCAGGTTTGGGGACATCCAGGGGTTCTGTGCCCCAGGGCTGTGACTCCTGAAGGGCCCACAGGGTCATTCTCCTGCTGCTGGAACCTGCTGGAGGGCTGAGGGTGGAGCAGGTGGGGCAGGAACAGAATTGAAAGAGAGCTGGGAGCTCCCCAGGGCTGCCGGGGATAACTGGTATGAGAAAATGGGGAACTGCTTCGTTTGGCTCTCTCTGTTTGGGGAAGTGAGAGGGAAAACTCCCATTGCAAGTGCCTGTGGATGCTGAGGAGGGATCCAGAGAAGCACGGACACAGCTCAGGGGGAGGAGGAGGAGGAGGTTTCCTTTGAGCAAGAGGCAGCCTCAGCCCAGCCGTGGCCTTCCCAGGCTCAGGGCGCCCTTCTCTGCATCCATAAACCACCATAACGGGGGAGCCAGGGCTGGTCACCAGCAGGGAGCTGCTGAACTGCTCTGCCTGCAGCCCAGACAGCCACGAGTTCACTCCCAGGAAGGGCCTTTCTTCCATCTCCCATGGAAATGCTTTCCTCCACCTCCAGGAAGATATTTTCCTGCATCCCCCAAGAAGATGCTTTCCTGCATCTCCCTGGGGAGATGTTTTCCACCTCCCATGGAGATGCTTTCCTCACCTCCCACAAAAATGCTTTCCCTCCACCTCCCACGGAGACGCTTTCCTCCACCTCGCCCATCCTTGTCCCCTGTTTCTGAGGGGACAGAGGGGTTCCGGGACATGCCGGGGGGAGCAGGAGGAGAGAGGGGCTCAGCCCGACCCGCTGCGCTCCCTCCGCCCGGCTCCCAGCTCAGGAACTCTCTGAAATGCTGGCATCTTGTGGCAGCTTGGGAAAACAGCATTTCTACTGAGGCCAAAGCTGCTGCTCTGAGAAATCCCCGGTTGTTTGGGATCCCGATGGATGGGGATGGAATTCTGGTAAGCAAAGGGAGAAATTGGGTGCATTTGCTCTGGGAGAAGAGGGGATGTGGGAGTCCTGCTCCTCCCACCCCCATCCCTGCAGCAGCCCTGTCCCTTTCAGAGGATGTGGTTATCAAACAAGGAACTCCTCAGATGGATTTTGATCCCCATTCTTCCTCCCTGCCATATTTTGCCCTGCCTGTGGTCTCTGGGCTGGGAGGCTGTGTCAATCAGCCGAGGAGCTGAGACCACATGAGACATTTCCCCTCACCCTGGAGATCTCTCTCATCTGATTTTGGAAGATCTGAGGGAGCTGAGATTTGATGGCAGCTCTGTCTCCCCTCCAGCCAGTGCCAGATAGGGGTGAAAAATCTCTGTGGGTTTGGCTCAGATCTTCTTCAACTCTTTTTGCCAGATGGACTCAGCCAAGCTCAGCTGCAATGCTGGGAATCCTCGTCCAGCACGAGGATTGGAGGGTTGTTTAATCCATTGGAACACGGGAGTTTCAGGTGGATTCACCCAGGTGCTCAGTGATGCCAAATCCTGTCCCTCAGAGCCCTCCTGGATGCACAAATTCTCATCTCAGAGCATTAAATCCCCGAGAGCAGCTCCCACCCCTCCCTCCCTCCCACTCTGTGCTGCTCCTGGCAGGGACACACTCTGGGATGCTCCAGGAGCTCCTGTGGCCCTCACTGCTCTGAAAAATGACTTGGGGACCTGGAGCCCGTTAATAAAACAGGAAATGTCAAATATTCCAGGGCTATAAATAACCCGGGAGAAGCAGGCTACGAGAACATCTGGTTCTGCACACTCCCGTCTGCTCTGATGGCACCGGGACAGGAACTGCGAGAGATCCCAGCTTTTGTCCCTAGCAGGACACTGCAGGGTGTCAGCAGCGTCCTCTGAGCCTGTCCAAGCACAAGTTCCCTGTCAGCTCCAACGGGAATCCAGGACTGAGATGAGTCCAAGGCAGGAGTACAGGGAGGGGACACAGGTCCCACCTCCAAGGCAAGTCCCACCTGTCAGCAGCTCTCCCAGGCTGTTCCCTGCTCCCCCGTGCTGAGTGTCCCATCCAGGGGAGCTGAGGCACGGCCAGGGGCTGTCCCACTCTGCTGCTGAGGGGTGTGAGCTCAGAAAACCTGGGTGAGGCAGCCCCAGGTGTCTCTGTCTGCCCTGATAACCCAGTAGGGCTGGGAGCAGTGGGCTCTTCCTTGATCCTCCAGGAGGATGGGAAAGAGACTGGAGGAGCCATGGATTCATAGGGATTGGGGGAATCAGGGGGTGTTTTCTGCAGAACTTCTGCTGTTCTGGCAGCCCATGGGGAAGGACCAGGGTGGTTAAAGGCTCCCAGGGGAGATTTCTTGTGTGCACTGGCAAAACGTGCCAGGATTTTTTCCGGGAAAAATAACCAGCTTCTAAGGAATGTGCTGAGGGAATGTTTTCACAGCCCCAATGGGCTTTGAAAGATGATGCTCGTAAGAGAAAAGACCAACTTAAGGTTCTGCAACATTGGAGAGAACAGACAAACTTGGGGGCAAATCCTTCTTCTGTGAGAGCTCTGTGCTTTATTTGAAGGAGGAGGCAGCCTGGGAGCCATCCTTTACCCAGAGAGGCTTCTGACATGTAAGTCCAGCTCTAAATCACTTCCTCCTTTGTTAGAAATAACCATTGGCACAAGCTGCCACGGGAAGTGATGGATTCTCCATCTCTTGAAGTCCTTAAATCAAGACCGGATGCCATTTTGGAGGAGATGTGGAGCCAGCTCAGGCTCAGGAATGAGGGGATGGACTCATCTGGCCTGCGTTAGAAGGGAAGTCAGCCTGCATAATCTATGGTCCTCTGTGGCCCGGGGGTCTGAGCAAGTTCAGATCTGCAGCCAAAGTGGGAGGCTCCTCACGTGCCTTTGGCAGAGCAG
>VWYE01008525.1:217139-313618 GCA_013398995.1 Alaudala cheleensis | reverse complement strand
ATTTTGATCCCCATTCTTCCTCCCTGCCATATTTTGCCCTGCCTGTGGTCTCTGGGCTGGGAGGCTGTGTCAATCAGCCGAGGAGCTGAGACCACATGAGACATTTCCCCTCACCCTGGAGATCTCTCTCATCTGATTTTGGAAGATCTGAGGGAGCTGAGATTTGATGGCAGCTCTGTCTCCCCTCCAGCCAGTGCCAGATAGGGGTGAAAAATCTCTGTGGGTTTGGCTCAGATCTTCTTCAACTCCTTTTCCCAGATGGACTCAGCCAAGCTCAGCTGCAGTGCTGGGAATCCTCGTCCAGCACGAGGATTGGAGGGTTGTTTAATCCATTGGAACAAGGGAGTTTCAGGTGGATTCACCCAGGTGCTCAGTGATGCCAAATCCTGTCCCTCAGAGCCCTCCTGGATGCACAAATTCTCATCTCAGAGCATTAAATCCCCGAGAGCAGCTCCCACCCCTCCCTCCCTCCCACTCTGTGCTGCTCCTGGCAGGGACACACTCTGGGATGCTCCAGGAGCTCCTGTGGCCCTCACTGCTCTGAAAAATGACTTGGGGACCTGGAGCCCGTTAATAAAACAGGAAATGTCAAATATTCCAGGGCTATAAATAACCCGGGAGAAGCAGGCTACGAGAACATCTGGTTCTGCACACTCCCGTCTGCTCTGATGGCACCGGGACAGGAACTGCGAGAGATCCCAGCTTTTGTCCCTAGCAGGACACTGCAGGGTGTCAGCAGCGTCCTCTGAGCCTGTCCAAGCACAAGTTCCCTGTCAGCTCCAACGGGAATCCAGGACTGAGATGAGTCCAAGGCAGGAGTACAGGGAGGGGACACAGGTCCCACCTCCAAGGCAAGTCCCACCTGTCAGCAGCTCTCCCAGGCTGTTCCCTGCTCCCCCGTGCTGAGTGTCCCATCCAGGGGAGCTGAGGCACGGCCAGGGGCTGTCCCACTCTGCTGCTGAGGGGTGTGAGCTCAGAAAACCTGGGTGAGGCAGCCCCAGGTGTCTCTGTCTGCCCTGCTAACCCAGCAGGGCTGGGAGCAGTGGGCTCTTCCTTGCTCCTCCAGGAGGATGGGAAAGAGACTGGAGGAGCCATGGATTCATAGGGATTGGGGGAATCAGGGGGTGTTTTCTGCAGAACTTCTGCTGTTCTGGCAGCCCATGGGGAAGGACCAGGGTGGTTAAAGGCTCCCAGGGGAGATTTCTTGTGTGCACTGGCAAAACGTGCCAGGATTTTTTCCGGGAAAAATAACCAGCTTCTAAGGAATGTGCTGAGGGAATGTTTTCACAGCCCCAATGGGCTTTGAAAGATGATGCTCGTAAGAGAAAAGACCAACTTAAGGTTCTGCAACATTGGAGAGAACAGACAAACTTGGGGGCAAATCCTTCTTCTGTGAGAGCTCTGTGCTTTATTTGAAGGAGGAGGCAGCCTGGGAGCCATCCTTTACCCAGAGAGGCTTCTGACATGTAAGTCCAGCTCTAAATCACTTCCTCCTTTGTTAGAAATAACCATTGGCACAAGCTGCCACGGGAAGTGATGGATTCTCCATCTCTTGAAGTCCTTAAATCAAGACCGGATGCCATTTTGGAGGAGATGTGGAGCCAGCTCAGGCTCAGGAATGAGGGGATGGACTCATCTGGCCTGCGTTAGAAGGGAAGTCAGCCTGCATAATCTATGGTCCTCTGTGGCCCGGGGGTCTGAGCAAGTTCAGATCTGCAGCCAAAGTGGGAGGCTCCTCACGTGCCTTTGGCAGAGCAGTGCCCTGGTGCCTCTGAACCGCCTGGAAAGCTCCCAGTGCCTGCACATTTATCCTCACTGGTACCTGGGGCACTGGCATTTCCCAAGAAATGATCTCTGCTCTGGCCTTGGTTCTCTCTACCACCAAAAGCCTCCAAATATTCCAGCTCCCTGCTCCCAGCTTGGGCACTCAATGACTGCCAAAGCTTCTCCACCATCCATCCCCTTCCCAGCTTTTTAGCACTTGGAAGTGGCTCTCCTCCACCCTCTAATCCCAAGAAAGCTCATAATAATGAAACTTGAGCAGCAGGGGAGGTTTTGCAGCAGGTGCAAACTCCCCAGCCCCACAATACAGTGGCCAAAAGGAGATGAGCTTGGAGAACTTATTTTTGGCTCCTTCCAGCTCTCAGGAGATGGATGTGGAAAACAAGCCAGGAAAGGCAGGAGGGAAGGAATCCACTGAGCTCAAAATGAAGATGAAGAGCTCAACCCAGGCCTGTTAACAACGTTAACTCCAGGTGCTCCAGGTCACAGGTGAAGCCAAAAGCACAAAAGTTTGGGAGTTTGGGAGATTTAATCCTTGGACATGTCTGCCGTGATTTAATAGGAAAAGAGCATCTCACTTGTGAATTCTGCCTCCCTGGAGGAGAAAAGGGGAGAGAAAAGGAGCCTTCATTCAGCCCTGAGGTTGTCTGCACCTGCCAGATCTCGTGATGGAAGGTGGTTTGTGCTGTCCTTGGCTGGGGTGGATCATCCCTCCCTTCCCGGGGAGCGGGGGACTCCAGCCCCATCCCTCCCTTCCCGGGTAGTCTGGGAGCTCCATCCCCATCCCTCCCCTCCCGGGTGGTTCCATCCCCATCCCTCCCCTCCCGGGGGGTTCCAGCCCCATCCCTCCCCTCCCGGGAAGGCTCTATCCCCATCCCTCCCCTCCCGGGGAGTCTCCAGCCCTGCAGTGCAGCCGGACGGCGGCAGGCGGCTTCCAGGGATGCTGCTGGCGTCAGGCTTTAAAAACCCCAGGAACACGGGGGAGTGGAGAGTGTCACTTCAGAGAAAAGCAAAATGTGAAGTCTGTGCATGCATTTAGCCCTGGAAAAAAAAGGAAATACAGCAAAAAATAACACGGGAAATGCTGCAAGTGATGAGACGCACCTGGAGCGCTCCCGGCTTTGCGGCAGCTCGAGGCTTTTCATGTAGGATTAAGTCTTTAAAGTGAAGTCGACAGTTTAAAGCTGCCTTAAGGAGCTCAGATCCACCTGAACCTTCCAAACAAGCAGCTCCATCAGCGGAGAAATGCCTCTACATTTCCTCCTCTTTTGCATTTAATTGAAACAAAACCATAACGTTGTAAGCCAAGCACTCGTGCTGATGGATGAGAGGCTGGAAGTGGCACTGACGGAATGCTGAGAGCAAGGGGAAGGGAAAGGGGGTAAAATGTGTGATTTCAGAACCTGGGCAGAGAGAGGGGAAAGAGAGAAAGAAAGAGAGAGAAAGGGAGAAAGAGAGAAAGAGAGAGAAAGAGACAGAGACAAGNGGAAGGAAGGAAGGAAGGAAGGAAGGAAGGAAGGAAGGAAGGAAGGAAGGAAGGAAGGAAGGAAGGAAGGAAGGAAGGAAGGAAGGAAGGAAGGAAGGAAGGAAGGAAGGAAGGAAGGAAGGAAGGAAGGAAGGAAGGAAGGAAGGAAGGAAGGAAGGAAGGAAGGAAGGAAGGAAGGAAGGAAGGAAGGAAGGAAGGAAGGAAGGAAGGAAGGAAGGAAAAAGAAATTGTGATTTTTAGGTGTAGGAACGGGGGGACTTTGCTGTAACACTGATGGTGATTTTATTTGCTCTTGCTTTGAGTTGGAAAGTGGGCCTTTAACTCAATTCAAATAAATGTCAGCAATGTGTGTGTGTTTGCTGGAGGGGGAGCAGTGGCAGTGTCCTGCACTGAGCCTGGGGTGCTTTGCTGAGCTCAGGGACTCAGCAGTGACTCTGCCAAGCAGAAGGTGACAGTGGACAAATCCTCCCTTTCCTCGTGCTCCAGTCTCCAGCTGAATAATGAAGATAACAAAATCTGTGAAGGAGCCACTGGCTTGTGCTGGGGATGAGAACTGCAGCAGAACTGGGGCTCTGTCCTGTGCTGTCCCCATGGATCCTGCTGTGGATGGATGTCCTACACAAACCTGGACAAGTCGGTGGATCCCTGGCAGTGTCCAAGGCCAGGCAGAACAGGGGACAGTGGAAGGTGACCCTGCCCATGGCAGGGGTGCAATGAGATGAGCTTTAAGGTCTCTCCCAACCCAAACCCTTGTGGGGCTCTGTGATCCCTCGATGTGCTGGAGTGTTCCATCATTGCTCTCCCTGTCCTGGCACTGCTGTTCCCAGAGCCAGACTCCTGACCTGTCCCTGCAGCTCAGCTCCTGACCTTTGGGAAGTCCATGCCCTCCCTTCCCACGGAGGGCTGAGAGCAATCCCTGCCCTGCAGATGTGCTGCCGAGACAAACAGCCCGAGGGCTCTGAGCTTCTCCAGATGCTGCCAGGGGGAAAAAACCAACCCAGCAGAGCAGGACAAAACCCCAGCTGGCTGCTCCTGATCCCCGGCAGCACAAACCTCGGGGCAGCGCAGGGATTTGTGCCAAAATCGGGATCGCCTTGGGCACAATCAGTTTCTTTTGTCGGGGGAGTGATGAGCCCCGGGGAGCTCAGGGGAGCAGGAGGGAAGCCTGGGCGAGAATCGCCTTCGGGAGGCGTCCTTGTGCTTCCCGAGCTGCTCGGGAGGCGCGGCAGGGGCGCAGCAATCGCTGCAATCGCAGCGAAGCCTCTCTGGAACACGGAGCTCTGCCTTTCGGGGGAGGCGCTGCCGCCCTGAGCTCAGCTAAAGAAGAGCTTTTCATGGGGGACTGCAAAGTTTGGGGCTTGGAAGATGCAAACCCGACTTTCAGGATGCCAAAATGGCACCAAACTCTGGGCTGCAGTGCTGCCAATATTAGGCCAATGTGCAATGAGTGCTGAGCTCGCTGCCTGTGGGGTGTGGGGTTACCCCAACCCCACTGAGATGGGGTCCCAAAAAGGATGGTTTTTCCTCCTTGAGATGGAGGCTGGGGTCTTGTCTGCTCTCCACGGGGTGGTTTGCAGGGCTCTGGCTCACTCGGGGTGTCCCAGCAGTGGCTGCCCTCTCCTCACCAGCGATACCTGCTCTGAGTGGAGGGAGGGGTGAGTGGAAGTGCCTGGGAAGGACTAAAGGAAAAATAAAAATAATTTGGAGAAAGTTTAAGCCCCAAACTCCCTTGTTTCTTTCCCCAGGGCTGCATTCCCTCTTGGCATCCCCTTCCCCAGCTTGGGAATCAGCTCTGGCAGTGCTTGGATCCTCACTTGAGCCTTATAAATTTGTTTTGTTCCTGAGCAGGATTGGGGAATTCCAGAATTGTTTAGGTCAGAAAGGACTCAAAGCTCATCCATGGGCACGGACACCTTCCACTATTCCAGGCTGTTCTAAGCCCCATCCAACCTGGCCTTGGACACTGCCAGGGATCCAGGGGCAGCCACAGCTTCTCTGGGCACCCTGTGCCAGGGCCTCAGCACCCTCACAGGGATGAATTTCCTCCTGATTTCCAATCTGAACCTCCTCTCTCTCAGTTTCAGGACCAGCACCAGATGGAGCTGAGGGGACACAGCTGTGGCTGAACTCTGCCCTTGATGAGAACCAGGGGATTCTCACCAGTGAGGCAGAGTGAAAGCAGGGCCTCAGCATTGGCTCCTCGTTATTAAATTGCTTCTGATCCTCGGCAGTGTCCCAAAACCTGCCAAGGGCTGTGTCCATCACACAGCAAGATAACAGCCATCATAATTAATAAACTCTAATGGCAACACACAGAAGCCAGAGCACAGGTGAATGACAGGGGCACAGGAGCCTTTTAACATCCCCAGGACTGACCCTTCAGTGCCCTCAGAGCCAAATGCACCACAAATATTTTCATGAAATCCAGGAGTGGTTTGGGTGGGAAGGGACGTTAAATCCCATCTCATTCCACCTCTGCCATGGGCAGGGACAACTTCCACTATCCCAGGTGGCTCCAAGCCCAAATATCCAGCCTGGCCTTGGACATTTTCAGCTTCTCTGTGCCAGGGCCTCACCTCCCCCCTCACATTCCTGCCCAATATCCCATCCATTCCTGCCCTCTGGCAGTGGGGAATCATTCCCTGTGTCCTGTCCCTCCAGGCCCTTGTCCAAATTCCCTCTCCAGCTCTTCTGGAGTCCTTTTAGGCTCTGGAAGGGACTGAAAGGTCTCCCTGGAGCCTCCTCTTCTCCAGGCTGAACAATCCTAATTCTCTCAGCCTCTCCTTGCAGGAAAATAATTTCCACATTCCCTTGCACAGCATCCCCATACAAACAGGGCAGCTGAGACTCCCAGGGCTGCCACACTGGGAGCATCCATGGATTTGCTGCTCCAGGTTAGCCTCGAATGGGCCAGATCTCACTGTGGTGGCGGGTTTCTCCTCTCCTCTCCTCTCCTCTCCTCTCCTCTCCTCTCCTCTCCTCTCCTCTCACCAGCCCCATCCCAGAGCCCCCGTGGCCTCTGTGTGAGCACAGCCAGAGGAGATGGGGAGGATGGGAGGGTTGGTGGCCACTGGGACTGGGAGAAAAGGGTCAGTCAGGGCACTGGAAATAACCCCAATGCACAGGGAGTGTTATTGCAGCCATGCTGGGTGAGGCCGGGGCTGTGGCCCTGGAGAGGAGTGCTGGCTGCCAGCAAAAATCCTCTTAACAACAATTAATGGCACCTAATTACTCTTTCTTTTGTCTTTTATTTAGCAACGAGGCTCAGCCCAGGAAGCCCCGGCTTCCACTGTCGGAGTGTTTTGACTCGGGACTGCAAAGGGCTCATTTCTTGCACAAACACGACCAGCAAAGCTCCTGCAAGTCCCCTCCTGCTCCCCGTGTGCCCCGGGGTGTCACAGGGACATTTCCTGCACCATCAGCACCCTCTCCTCTGCCTCGTGCCTTGCCATGGCCCGAGATGGAAAAATCCCCTGCCCAGATCCCTCTTTCCCAGCGTTGTGTCCCACGGAAGGGAGCCCCCAGCTCAGAGGGGAGTTTTAGGAGAAATGGTTCTGCTAAGCCAGACCAGCAGCTCCACTCTTGGCTCCTGATCCACACCTGGGATCCTCTCTGAGCTCCAAGAGCCACAGCACTGGGATTTCCTGAGCCTCTTTAGTAGCCCTGGGTGAATTTTTCTTGCTGGGCGAATTTCTCAAGCTGGTTCCTGACCCCATGTCAGCCTTTCATCTCTCCTGGCAGTTTCCAGTGGCATCTGCTTTTCTCCTCCTGGGGTGGACAAATGGCTTTGAGGGCAGAGCACATCAAGATGTGGCTCCTGGCTGCTGGAACAGCATCACTGCAGCTCAGGGGTGAAGGACTGGGAGCACCTCCATGGGGGCAGAGGATCACAGGGATCTGTTTAAACTTGGAAAGAGCAGCGTGGGCTGAGCATCAGCATGGCCAGCATGAGCAGGAAGAGGTGTCTGGGATGCCCTGTGCCCGGCAGCGTGCATGGAAAAGGGGGCAAGAAGTTCTGCTGCCAGGGACTGGGGGTGAAGTAACATTTGGGGAGGATGGGGATGAAAATGGGGCCAAACTCTGCCCTGGAGCTGAGGGTAGGACAGTGACCTCTCCTCTGCCACGGGATCGGGGCAGGGCTGTGGCCACACGAGCAGGCAGGAAGAGGCAGCTAAAATAAGCGGAGGGGTGGAAAAGGGAGGAGAGAGTATCAGGGAGATAACAGAAAGGTTAGAGAGGAAAGGCAGAGGAAGTGAGCTGGGAACAGCCTGGATGTCATGGGAAGGTGAAGCTGCGCCTCCCTCCCAGCGCCGTGAGCAGCCCAGCCCTGTCGTGATGCTCGGGGCTGCGTCAGACACACCGAAATCTGCCCTCTGCCCTCCCCCTGCCCCCGGCAGCGACCCGGGGGCACCTGGAAATCATCCGTGCTGTCCCCGGGGCTGCCGAGGGCAGGACGCAGGCAGGGGCACCGCCTGTGCCGGCGGGGCTGCTCCTGTCCCCAGGGAACGCCTGTTCATTGCCTCCTAAGGACACGCAGCGTGTCACTGGCATTCGGGAACGAATCCCAAATTAGTGATTGGCTCCAATCCTTTCTACGTGGGATGTGTTTTATTTCCCCGGCTCATCCCGCAGTGGGAACAGAGCCGCTGCTTCCCCCTGACCGCGAGCCAGCGAAACCCTGGGGGAGATTTTGTGTTCTCAAATGCGGAGCAGGCTCAGGGCTCAGCCCACAGGTGCCATTACCTCATGGCTGTTGGCTCGGGCTGGGAATAACCCGGCAGCTTTCGGAGTCAGAGCCCCGCTAGACACCTTTTCCCTGGCTGCAATCCCGGCAACAGCACCCAGGAGGAGGGAGAGAGGATGGAGGGTTCAGGATGGAGAGTGGATGATGCTCTTTGGCCCCCACGCTTTACTCCCATTTCCTGGCTGCCAATCTTGATTTAACTCCTCGGGTTCTGCATCACGACACGGCCGGGGGGGGATGGAGGCTCCTGGGCTCCGAGAGGGGCCGGAGCTGCAGCAGCTGGAGGGAAAGGAAGGGGAGAGGAGCGGAGAGATAAAGCCCCCTCCCCAGCAAGGCTGTGCTGCAGCTGATAAGAGCCCTGACGGGCTGTAATGGGAGCCCTGGCTGGCTGCTTCCTCACAAAGTCATGACTCAGGGATAATGTTCACATCCTCCGAACGGCGAGGGAGCTAAAAATACAGCCAGGAAAATGAGAATGAGAATGAGCGAGCATGAATGAGAGCGTGAGTGAGAAATGCACTGGGGAAAAGAGAGAGGAAGCATGAATGAAAGAGCCTGGGAGAGAGAGAGCGAGCGAGTGAAAACAGCCGGAGCCGTCCAAGTTTCCAAGCTGCAGAGCTTTGCCTGCAATCAGCGCTCTGGCAAAGGCAGCCTGCAGGAATGTAAACCCAGCCCGGGAACTGGGCTGTGCAGGCAACGCTCCTGGCATCCCCTCCCTGTGCCCTGGGGCACGGACACGCCGCTCCCAGTGCGGGGGCACCCCCGGGATCCCTCCTGCCACCCCAGCACCGGGGTGTCCTGTCCACTGGGGTGCACATACAACGATGTGCCCATGTGTCCATCCACAGATCCAAACTCGTTCCAGTTCTCACACAGGTCCTGGGGGGATTCCCTGGGAAGGAGGGGTGCACCTCTGCTCTCGGTGTGGCTCCCCACTGCTCCCCCAGCCCTGTTTCTCCATCAGTTCCTGTGGTTTTTCCCAGTATTGCTGTGAGTCCCTGCCCTCTCCAGCTCCTGCACACAGCTCTGAGCGCCTTCTCCTGGAAAGACAAACGATTTTGCCCCCTATTGCTGCCCTCTCATCTCACAGACATCCCTTTGGGGCTGAAATGTGTTTCACAGATTTATCCGAGTGCTGGGTTCCACTACAGCCCCCCTGGCACTGGGCACTCGCCCCCATCCCCTACAGCTCCACTGCTGCAGAGCCAGGATTGAGAAAGGCCCCTTGGAGCAGGTTTTTGTGGTTTGGAGACCCCCTTTGCCTGGAGGGGAAGGTGTAATCCGGGGCAGGATGGTAAGAAGTGGTTCTGGGTGCTTGGGAAGTGCCTGAGATGCTTTTTTTTTTTTTTTTCCTATGCTTTGATGGGATTGTGAGGAATCTCCTGGGGAAAGCAAAGCCCCTTCCACGGAGACTGAGGAGTTCAGTCACAGAGAGGTTTTTCCACCAAAAAGCCGTTTTCTGGCATCTCCTCTCCCTCACCCTCTTGTGGGCTGGGGCAGGGGAGTGGCTGCTCCTGCCTGCAGTGCCCGGAGAGGGCTGGCAGGGAATGATCCCGGGCACAGCCCATCCCATCCCATCCCATCCCATCCCATCCCATCCCATCCCACCCCATCCCATCCCATCCCATCCCGTCCTGTCCCGTCCCATCCCATCCCGTCCCATCCCCCAGCATGTGCCAGAGCCTTGCTCCAGTTATTTCCTCCTGAGGATGTGGCTGATCTGCCACAGGCTCCCACCTGCCGCCTCCCCGCTCCTGCATTTTGTTTTGAGCCTCTTTTGTCCAAGGTTTCCCCGGCCAGGCTGGGATCAGGAGGATGCCGGGCCAAGGCTAAAAGATGGGGAAAAAGGTTTGTGGCTGATGGGAACGTGTTGCCATCCTCGCCCCAGTCCCTGGCGCTGCAGAGCCCCTCATGACAAAAGTGATGAGAAACCCCAAGGGACGGGAGGGGCTCTGCCACCACCTAAAAGGAGCAAATCCAGCCCAACCTGTGCTAAATCCATTATTTTAAAAGCGCAATTCTTCCCTCCCCCAGCCCTCAGAGGAACAGGGATGCACACTCCTAAGCAATTTTAGGGCAATAAATGAACTGGGATCGCTGGCTCCTGAGCCCTGTGGTTCCTGCCAGCGGGAAGCCGCTCCCGGCGCTGTCCGGGCGCTGGATGCCCGCGGGTCACGGGGGGACGGGCACGGCCGGGTTCATCCGAGCCCGAGCCCAGATGGGAAGCGAGATTAGGTCCTTCTCCGTCATCGCTGCGGGCCCGGCTCCTGACAAAGGCCCCGGGAGTGAGCCTGGTGCTGATCCAAGGAGCCAATTTTAGAGCCGCTCTCCGCAGACAATCTCCGATTGTTTGGGCTGGTTTGAAGCTTTTCCCAGCCGCGCCGTCATCGCATCCTGTGACTTGGCAGGAAAGGCCTCTGCGCACAGACCCCGCTGCCAAGGAGCCCGCGAGGTGTCACAGCGTGGGCTGCACGTCCCCCTGCAGGGGCTGCACATCCTCCTGGGGCTGCACATCCCTGCAGGGGCTGCACATCCCTCCTGGGGCTGCACATCCCTGCAGGGCTGCATGTTCCCATGAGCTGCACATCCCTCCTGGGGCTGCACATCCCTGCAGGACTGCACATCCCTCCTGGGGCTGCACATCCCTCCAGGGTTGCACGATCCCCCAGGGGCTGCAAGTCCCCCCGGTGGAGGGGCTCTGTGGTCTCTGTGTAGCAGGAAAGAGCAGGGAAGAGCAGGAAAGAGCAGGGAAGGACAGGGAAGAGCAGGGAAGAGCAGGGAAGGGCAGGGAAGAGCAGGGAAGAGCAGGGAAGAGCAGGGAAGAGCAGGGAAGAGCAGGGAAGAGCAGGTTTCTCCAGGCAGGGGATGGTCTGAGACTGGCCGGGGAGCAAGCACAGATGTGGCAGCTCAGGGCCATCCCCACCCGTGTCGGGGGTGCTGCAGGAGGGTGGAGGTGGCCGCAGCTGTGGGACACCCCAAGGAGCTCAGCTGGACCATGCTGGAAGGAGCAGGGGATTTTCTCCTGGGCTGGGGGAAAAGCCAGGGCAACCAAGCACAACTCCTGTCTCTTTTTCCTGCTGGATAACTTTGCTTTTCCTCCTCCACGGCCTCCCTGTGCACCCCCAGCCCTGCTGCACCCCTTTCCCAGCCCCCCTTCACCCAGGCAGATCCAGCCCTGCCCGTGGCTTTTCCCTCTGGCTGTCAGCAGTTCTGCCAGCTCCCCCTCGGAATGGGAAGCAGCCAAAGCAAGCAGAGATACCTGAACCTGCCATCCACCCACTCCTTGTCTGGACTCAAGATGTTTCAAAGCTCCCCCATTTCTATTTCTATCCTCATTGTCATCCTCCTTTGAGAGGAAGGTCTATTATTCCCCTCCTCCTTTTCTCTCTACAAAAATGGGACATTGTTTCTTCTTTCTTTGATTTAAAAGCCAAAAACAGTTATAGGAAACTGTTCAGCAGATGTTTTACAGTATGGACCTAGGAAAAAAAATGAAGAAAAAATAAAAGCTCTCAGATTCTGCTTGAGGAGCTAAATTTAGCCTAATACTTCCTCCCATTCAGGGTTTGTGTTGGCATAGGCAAGGCGTAGGTTTGAGCACTTTGATTGTAGTATTTATTTTATTTCTCTCATTTGCTGCATCCATAAAAACCTAAAGCTAATGAAGCTCATTCAGGGAGGAGATGAATCCAGCCTGAGATGGGTCTCAGCGAGGTCCCTCTCAGCCCCAGTCAGAGACTGAAACAGAATCATTCCTCATGCTGTTTGCAAGGCTTATCCATGCCCATGGCAGTGCCCGGGGGGGCAAATGAGATAAAACTCCCAGCTGAGCTTGGTGAATTCTCAGGGAGAGATTTACAGGCACTGAAGAAGCAGCTGAAGAAGGGCCCTGGCTGCTCTGGGCATGCTGGATATGGCACTCACTGATTTCTGGAAACAGCTTCAATCAGCACTGCCAGAACTCATCCCACAAACCTTCCCCAGGCCGGGCTCCTGCTGACTTCAAAAGGCCCAGGATGGTCGCAGCTGAGTCCTTCAGAGCAAGGACAATGTCCCCAGCAGGGTGTGCTCCTCCTGCCACCAGGAGCCACACCCGGAGCTGGGGCCCTGCACCCGCAGCTGGGCTGGGGGTGGGAAATCCCTGCAGGCTTGGGAAAGGCTGGCCAAAGATGGCATTTCCCCCGGGATCCTGGCATTTCCACTCCCTGCCATCCCTGGGCACCACCATCCCCAATGCTCACAGGATCACTTGACATGGCAGATCCAGGAGGAAAAAAAGGAGGAAAATCTCACTTGGATCTCTCCCAAAGGACTGAGAGAAGCTCTTATCACTGCCTGGTGAATGCTGGGGCAGTTCCCACCTGGGAAAAGGCTTTAGCAGGAGTGACAGCCCTGTGATGCTGCTCCATAGTTCCTTCCATCACCCTTCCTGTGAGCCAGGCTCCCCTTTTCACCCATTCTCAGCCTGAGCCAAAATTTCCATATCCTGCTGCTGGGCATCCAGCTGGAGCTGTCTGGGAGTATCCAGGGAAAACCTGGGGAAAACCTGCAGCTTTCCGCAGCTTAGCACTCTGGATATGTGCCCAGGGATTTGGATTTGGGCAGAGACCCTGCAGATAGGGAAAGATGGGTTTGTAGTTATGGATCAGGCTGCCCAGAGAAGCTGGGAATGCCCCATCCCTGGAAGTGTTCCAGGCCAGGCTGGACAGGGCTTGGAGCCACCCGGGATAGTGGAAGGTGTCCCTGCCATGGCAGGGATGACACTGGATGGGATTTAAGGTCTATGACTCACCAGCAGAAGAAACCAGGGGTTGTTTAGAGAAGATTCCTGTTAATGAAGATACATATCCAGCAATTAGCCCAGAGATCCTCAGCAAACTTTCTTATCCCAGTGGAGAGCCAAAAGGGGTCAAAAGCAAAGTCTGTGTTTGCTCTCTATTGGGAGTTTCCCATCAGGAAAAGGCAGAGCTGTGAACCCGGAGTGTCTCCCCTGGCACGGGAGGTGGAGGTGGGCAGGGAGGGATGAATCAGCTCTGGGACAGGGGATTGAATGTGGCACTGGGCATCCCTGGCAGGGATCTGAGCTGTGCACTGGCAGTGAGAATCCAGGCTGTGTTTCCAGACATTAATGGCTTATTTGTTGTCTAAGAGGGTGGAAAACCCGAGCAAACCCGAGGCCCCAAGGAGCTGTTTGATTGTAACAGGGCACTGTTGGTGCAGCCCGGGCTGGAGAGCCGGGCAATTACCGAGGCAAACTGCCCCAAATGCACGGGCTGGGCTCTGGGCGGCTGGCAGGATAAAGCTCTGATTCATGCACACATCTTTGGCTCCTTTCTTTAGCATCTCTGGATGTTACACATGCAGACAAGCAGGAATGTCATTTTTTCCAGACTGCTTTTTTTGCATAAATTAGGATTGTTTGTTGTTCATCAGCTCACCCTGCCGTGACCCCTCCCTCCAGCCCTCCAGCCCCATCCCTCTGCCCTGCTGAAACCCCACGCTGGCTCTGGGAAGGGGGAAGCAGGCTGGGGCATTCCCAGCTGGCTGTTTTTGGGTTAATGAAGCACCCAGAGCAGGCTGTAGGGCAATGGGAAGGGTTTTCCCTCTCTAGGACTGGTGTACCTACCCCTGCCATCCCGAAGGACGGATCCTGGGATAGGATCTTGCCCTTGGGGCTCTGCGGTGCTGCCTGGGAGATGTGGAGTGCTCCATGAGGCAGCCTGGATCCAGGAAAGCTGCTCGGCCTCGGGAGCGCTGATAAATGGGATGCTGCTGCTTCCCCTCCCACCCACACACTTCCACTTTCACTTCACATGTGGGACCCAGCCCTGCAATTCCCAGCCCGGCCATAAATAACCCCTGCAGCACCAGGCAGCCACGGGCACGGCGTGGATTCAGCCAGAACATGCCTTATTGATCCCCTTTCTTCCTCCGGAGCTCTGGGTGTCCTTCATGGAGGGGACGTCACACCCTGGGGATGTCACCTGTGTCCTGTTATCCCTCCTGAGCTCCCCTGACAATCGCCAGAGGAGACAAAGGACAATCTGTCCCAACACCCTCGGTGCAGCTCAGGAATTAAATATGAAAAGGCACAGCTGCTCCCAAAGCCTAATCTTTGTCACAGACAAACTTTCCTTGACCTGGAACCGTGTGGAAAATAAACAGAGAGGTAAAGGACATGTTAATAACTCATTTCCACTAAACCCAGCCTCACTTTTCTGCTACTGGAATTTTTCCCTCTGCTGCTCGCTCCAGTAACAAGAAGTGTTTATGAAGGTACAGATCATTTTGCATTGGTTTAGACATGCAAATAAAGCATTGAAAAATGTTCCACTGGGAACATCTCACACCTTCCATGCCCTGTGGGAGAACCAGGATCACATTCCCTTGGCTGAGTGTGTCCCTGGCATTCCTGGGGGGATGGTGGGGCCCAGGAGGGCTCAGCTCCCACCTCGGCCCTGCTGAGGTCACGGCACCCAGCACTGAGCCCTCGCTGTCCTTGTGTCTGTCAGCTGATGGAGAACACAAAGGTCACTTTGAGACTGGGAAAAGGCCTCAGGAAAAGGAGAATTTCCCAGGTTTATCAGCTCCCCACGGAACCCAGCGCAGAGAAATCTCTCCATTCCTACGTCATCCACGTCCTTTCTCCTCCTCCTCCTCCCCACACAGGGGCACTTCTGATGGGAAGAGATGTGAGCCATGGAAGGGGAGCCCAGGGATTCAAAGGATGAGCTGAGCTGGGCTGGAGTTGAGCCATGAGTCCTGACAAATGGATTTGGAACCTGGGATCACCCCGGGGGAACAGGAGCTGGTTCATGGCTCCAGCAGAGGCCTGTGCTGGCCACTGCTCCTGGGTGTCCCTGTCCTGGGGGGAACACACCCCACCAGGTCTCCAGGACCACCCTGAGGGAGCCACATGTAAAACCTGGGCTCTCCCTTTGCAGCCCCTCCTCCAGAGGCTGCTCCAAGCCCCTGGCTCAGGGAATTTGGGATCATTGGGGTTGGAAAACTCTCTGTGACCATCCAAACATTGCCCCAGCACTGCCAAGGATCCAGCACTGGCCTTGTCCCCAGGTGCCACATCCACTCTGTTAAACCTCTGCAGCAATGGGCTCCACCCTTAGGAGCTTTATCACCCCTCAGCCCTTCCCCAGTATTTTTGGAGTCACTGCTTGCCAGGAAGGAGGAATTCCAAACACAGGACACAGAAACCACCACACTCTGCTGTCCAGGCAGGGCCACCTCCACCACAGACACCTCTGGGGACAGAAAACTTTGAGATATGCCCTGGTGTCCTCAGAGAACAGCCAGTAATAACAAGAATTCCAGCTTCCCATTCATTCCCATCCCAGTTTAACCCTCATAAACTGCTGATTATTTTCTGAATGGGTTTTATGTGACATTCCCAATGCAGTGCTAATCTCACTTTTTGAACAAGAAGCTGCAAAGGGAAGCAGTGAAATGATCTCCATTCACCCCCTGCATTTTTACACGGGCTTGAGAAGTGGATGACTTTTTTTAAATGTCATGATTTTTATCAGGGCTTTGAATTCCACCCTTGCAAAATGCAGGGAATATTTTAACAGATAAAAGAAAATAAAAATATCTCTTGGTTTTTTTACCCCCAATGCTAATAGTAAGTTAAGTAATAAAGAGCAAGTCATTAACTGGTTGCTGAATTGGTTTTGAAATCTGGCCAGATGTGTTCAAGCAGGGATTGTTGGCTGATAGCATTTTTACAAATCTGATCTCTATTTATGCGCCTGCCTGGGAAAAGAGCACTTCTGAAATCTGGCTTTATAGTCCTCGATTAAATGATTCTGGATGAGGATTTGAATTCACAGTTTGAAGAGGGTGTGTGTGTGTGATGAAATCCTCGCTGGCTTTTTGTCTGAGTGTATCAGACTAATCAAAGATCCTTCTTCCAACCAAGAGGCCAAATTCTTCTTGCAATGGGAGAACTTGTGAGTAAGGACTGATTTCCCAGTTAATATTGACAGAAATTATAATTAATTTACCTTGTTCTTGCAGCTTTCAGGACTTTGTTAATGGTGTGAGTAGGGCAGGCACCTGCAGAGGAGTTTGCAATGAAAATGTTCACGTTGGCCTTTAGAAAACAGATCAGGTTTTGTGCCAACTCTGCAAAATCCACAAGTTTGCATCTCAAGGGCACAGGCTGGAGATGTTTTGCTTGGAACTTCCCCAGAGATGTTTCTTAACAGCAGAGTTAGAGCTGAGTGGAAACTTCTCACTTCCTCTTTCAGAGTGAAAAAGTGACCAAATCTCAGAATGCCAGAATGGATTGGGTGGGAAGGGACCTTAAAGCTCATCCAGTGTCACCCCTGCCATGGCAGGGACACCTACCACTGTCCCAGAGTGTTTCAAGCCCTGTCCAACCTGGCCTTGGACATTTCCAGGGATGGGGCAACCACAGCTGGTCTGGGCACCCTGTGCCAGGGCCTGCCCACCCTCACAGGGAAGAAAATGTTGTTATCAGTGTGATTTGGGTTTTCTCACCTCTGAATACATCCATGTATTTTTATCCATGTGAATGGAGATTCAGATGGAATTTTTTCCCCGCCTCGTTTCTCACTCAGTCCTGACACCTTCAGATATTCCCTGTTTAAAGCCTATTTTTACATGGATCTGGTCTCCCTTAGAAAAGTGGGATAAACCATGGATGAGCCAGTTCATCACAGTTATCTTGGCTGATATAGAGGAGATCCACGTGCAGCAGCTCCCAACTGAAAAGAGCATCACAAAAGTCACTTTTGGGGCAGTTTAAGCATTCAGGATATTCCTGTGCACCCCAAATTTTTCTGTTTTAGTGCATATCCTGCACCTTCACATCCAAGGTAATGGACATCCAAGATCTGAGCTCCTGTCTGATCCAAGGGTAGAAAAAGCTCCTTCTCCTGCTTTGGAGGGCAGAAATTCCCCCTTAGCTCAGACATTCACCACCCTTGGGCTCCACACAGGAGGGAATTCATTGGGGTTGGTCTAGAGGGATGAGCTCTGTCCCTGTTGGCTTTTGAGCCAGGCAGCTCCAGAGGGTGTCAGCACCTGGATCCCAGATGTGCCCAGCTCTGGGACCACAGAACATCTGGGCACAGGCTGTGAGTCACACTCAAGTTCTGAGGAGAGGCAGAGGGAACGTTTCCCTGGGCAAACCTGCCATGGATTTCCAGGCACAGGCAGCTCCTGATCCAGCTGTGTCACCTTCTCCCAGGGCAAACAGTGAGGAGGTTCCTCAGGAATCTTCCTCCTTTGCCCCAGGGTAACACCAAAAGCAGAGATTTGGGTGCTCGGGATCATTTTGTTGATTCCTTTTGTGTTTTCCAGAGTAAGATGGAAATGGGGATCCATGAAGGGCTGTGGAAGTTCATTACAGGCAGCTGCTCCCCTTCCGTGGTTTATGATCCACGGGCAGGAGCACAGGGATCTCTCCCTGGAGAGGAACCTGGGGGCTGTAAGGGAGTGGGATTGGGGCAGGTGACAGACTCAGGACAGGGCTGAATTTTGCCCAGATGATCCACGCTCACTGCCCAGCTCCAGCAGACAAACCAGGACCGTCTCCAGCTGCAGGCACCCTCAGAGTGATGCTGCTCTGAGCTCCTATCCCAATGGTGATGAGGATTTCTCAGGTTAGAGGGAAAGGGGCTATTTCTGCTGACACCAGTGTGCTGCACCTTTCAACAGGAGCCTGAGTGCCCCCAAATTTCAGCAGCCTCTGAGTGCAAAACCTGTGAAACATCCCCAAGACATCTCCAATTTGGTGAAGCCATCAATAACTGCTGCAGGGAAACATTAAGGGATCGCTTTATTTTTTTATGAGCACAGAGCAAACCCAAAGCAGCTGCCATGGAAAGTGCAATGACTTTATGATCAATTCCATGAGCTGCCCGAAATTTAACCCAACTTTTTGTTGCAAGCTGAAGCAACTGGTTTGGGTGAGTGATGTGACAGCAGTGACCCTGAAACCAGGCAACCACGTGGAACCTGCCGATCTTCACGGTCCCTTCCCACCCAAAGCATTCCATGGCTCTGTGATTCCAGGTCCCAGGCTCCCAGCTGGCTGCACAGCCACTCCACAGAGCTGTTAATGTCTGGGTTGCTGCATCCCAGCACCCTCCTGAGCAGAGCAGCCAGGCAAGGACATCTTGCTTGCAGCTGCCAGCGGGGTTATCCTGGGAAGAGTCGCCCAGATAAAAATTGATGGCTGAACACATTCCACTCCTTTGGAGCTCAGATGTGACAGAGCCTTTGTAGCAAAGCCCAGGAGGCTGGAAACTTTCCTAGGGAGATGGAACCCTGTAAATCATTTCCTGTGTTAAAACAGCTACAAGAGGGAGCCGTGCCTGGCGAGTCCAGCAGGTAACGGATTTGGGCCACCTGGAGCTGTGTGCTTCTAAATTCAGGGCTAAAGGAGAGATTCATTCATCATTTGGGAGCTCCTGAAGGACCTGGGAATAGTTTTATGTGCATGAATAATGGGGTTTTTTGCTATTTGTCACTTTGTGCACTTTAGCCACCTCCTGGTCTGGAAGAGTGGGACAGGAGGGACCTTTATCCTGTGATAAAGGCACTTGTTTGGCACATCTGATTTCTCTGGGGAACATTTGGCAGCAGGAGATGCCACAGGAGCCCTGTGCAGGAAAAAATTATCCACGTGGGAGCAAATACAGTTTTGGTTTGCATTTTGCAAATGTCCACTGTGCTGAGAGTACTTCAAATACCCAGGGCTGTGCTGGGGAAGGAGTGTACAGGAATTAATTACTCCTCTCCCCACACACGGATCTTTCAGCAGTGACAGCACTCAGACGTACAGGCTGCTTTGTGTTTTTCCGTGAGCTGCTGCTAAATTCCCTGGAAATCAGCCCCTGTGCAGATACTCTGCAAGCAGAACTCGGTGGTGTCAGTGCAGCGAGAGCTGAGCCCCAGGGCTGGGGGCTCTTTGCTGCTGCTCTGTTACAGTTCATTGTTAGGATCTCCAGGGGAAATCCCAGCAGCTGCTCCCAGCGCCCCAGTTTGTCCTGGAGCAGCACACATGGAACCCTTGGTGCCTGGCAGGGGCTCGTCCAGGGCTGCTCATGGACACAGCGGGATGGGATCGGTGCTGGAGCCGGGCAGGATTTCCAGCCTGGAGCCCTCTCCTGGAGGAAAAGGCAGCTCTGCTGCCTGGGGAGCGAGGGAGGGAGAAGTGGGATGGACTCATCCTCCTGCACCCGGGGTTTGGGGGTGCCTCCGGCGTTTGGAGCTCCCTGGCCAGGCTGTGAGGAGGAAGACAGGCAATCCCAGATTGGGATTTGTTCGGCAAAGGCAATCCCAGATCAGGCTCTTCCCGAGCCTCCAGATAATTCACAGGGGCGTTAAAGGAGTGAGATCACTGCGAGCTGTGTTTCTGCCCCACTCCCTGGTCCTGGCCAGCCGGGAATGTGCTTTCCTGCCCTTCTCCTGTCCGGAGAGGCCCCGGACACTTTCAGCATCAGCCTTGGGACTGGGATTTGGAGAGATGCGGGCTGGGACCATCCACTCCTGTCCGAGCTGATCCAGGGGCTCCCAGCGCTGCCCGAACAGATTCCCTCTCCAGCTCCTCACGGAAGGAAGCTTCCTTCAGCCTTCGGGCTTTTAAAAGCAAGCAGCGGCCACCAGGGCGTATTTTTGGTTCCAGAGGCAGATGCCAAGGGTTTGCAGGATTTGCAGCAGGCTGGGTCCATCCCAGGGGTGCGGGAAAGACACGAAGCAGAGAAGAGATCCCTGGGACACGCACGGGATCAGGGTCAGGGTCAGCAGCGCTGCCTGGGGCCCTTTAGGAGGGATTTCTGCCTTGGGGCAGCATCTGGGCTGGGTTTTGAGGATCAGGGCTGCAACAGCCTCACCTGGCCGTGCTCTGCGAGCCTTAATTTGGTCCCTGGGCAGGAACAAACTCCCCTCGCGGGACTTTGGGGGCTGCAGCAGCGCTTACTGGGCAGGCTGGAGCCTCGGATGGATTTACAGGGGACCCCGTCCCCACCTCCAGCAGCGGCTGGTTTGTTTCCCAAGCGCCGTGACATCGGCCAGAGGTGGCTCTTTGCTGGCTGGCGGCTTTCGCAGCGCCCTGGGTGCGGGGCTGACCACTCCCCCTCCCTTTGAATAGCAGCCCTGCCTCGAACACTATGGTATTTCCATCCTCCCCGGCTCCGGCGCCGAGAGCACCAGGTAGTTGGGAGGAGAGCGGACACAAGTGTGGGAAGCCGTGGAGAACATAAAGCTTTTCCCCGGGTCCTCCAGCTGAGCCGTAAGTGGTGCGGGGAGAGGCTCTTTGAACTATTTCGGGGGTTGGAGGTACCTGTGGGCATTTTCAGGACAATCAGATTTGGTTTGTGGTGATTTGCTTTTTCTCTCTCCATTTCCAGTTTCACCCAGCAATTGATTTGTGTATTTGCTACTGCAGGATCTTCTGTAAATGTCTCAGATTATTCTTCCCTTTAAAAATTTATATATATATATATTTGGTACATAAATTTTATACAGAGATTTAGGAGAGTATAATTATTTTCCTCATAGAGGTGGAAGGCTGTGCGCTGGCATTAGTACAGTGAATCAAATTTGCAGTTCCTTTGCTGTTCTGAATTGTAATTTGATTTTGGTGTAATTTGGTTTGGTTTTGCTGTGAGGGAGGGGAGATCCAAAACGGCTGGGGTGGGACAGACAGAGCCGGGGCCCATTCCTGCTTTGCAGGGATGATTGGAAGGATTTGCTGGGACCCCTCCAGGTGATGCCATCCCCTAAAGGGATGCCACAGGTGCCAGCATTTGCCTGGAGTGTGACAGCTGCAGGGATGTGCTGCCGAGCCGCTGCCACTCCTTGGCAAGAGCAGAATCCTGCCCACCCAGCCCAGGCAGTGGGAATTGTGAGTCCCTGAGGAGTTCAGCCAAGACCTTCCCCCTTCCCATTTGCCTGTAAATCATTGCTTTACATGCGGCCACTCACTCGGTGTTAGAGCCACCATCAACTTCCCATCCTGCGCTGTCAACTGACACCTTTGGGGCTGGGGCTGGTTTCCTGCTGCAGCCCAATCCCTCTGCCTCCCGCTCCCCTGGCTCTGCAGCTTCCCCTGCCTGCCATGGCAATAATGTTCTGGCAAGCCTGAATTTTTGGGGCATTTTCTCCTTGCCCGGGGGCTGGGGGTGTGTGGAAGGCCGAGGTGCTTTTTGTACCCCAGCACTGGGATGTGTGTGTCCCTCATCCTCAGGTTCACCACAGAGCTTTTGGGGTGGTGATCCAGATCACAAAACTCTTTCCCATCTGAAGTTGAGGGGCAAAGTCACACATGGTAACCCCACCTTAACCAGTGGTTTGGAGCCCTACAGAAGAGCAGGATTTGGTGGGATTTTCAGAGCAGGCTGGTCTAGGTGTCCTGCTGGAGGTCCCACAGGATCCTGGAGGGCTCCCAGCTGGGCTGTGCAGCCCTGCCCAAGCCCCTGTGCCACGGGAGAGGCTGGGCTCTGTGATATGGGGAAGGTGTGAGGGGTCAGGTGCCACCCCGGGGCAGGGATCCCTCTCTGAACAGCGGCACACCAATCCCATTCCTTCCCCTTTGGAGGGCCCGGCCCGTGGCGTTTGTGCTGTGAGTCTACTGCTTCACGGAGGCAAATTCGTGACTGAAATAACAGCTGACCTAATTAACCCTCCCTTCACATCGTCCTGCAGTTGCCCGTGGCTGCTGTGAGCAGAGCAGGGTGATTTAATGGCAACAGCTCTGGCATCCCACCTCAACCCTCTCCTGCCTGACCCGCGCTGTCAGCTCGCTGTGCATCTGCTGCTGCTGCTGATGGGGGCATTATCTGAGCTTAATTAGCAGCTGAATAATCGATGGATGAGCAGAGAGCGGGGGAAACGTAGAGAAAAAGCAGTTTAGTACAAGCACAGAGGGCGAGGGCTTTGGGAGACTGGGCCAAACTTGAACCACCCTGGCGCTCCCCCACGGCCGCTGTCATCCATTCCAGCCAGAGTTTGTCCAGCCAAACGGGAAAGGCTCTTGAGATGCCATCACACCTCCCTCGGGTCTGACAGGCACCGGGGGAGGGCAGAGCCCCGCGTTGGGGCAGCCAGGGATGTGCTGGCAGGCGGCTCCTGCCCTGTCCCCTGCAGCCAGCTCCATCCCCCGGGGCTCACACCCTCACTTTCCCTGGGTGACCTTATCCCGGCCCTTTAACCTCCCGGAGCGTTTCCAGCGGCTGCAGAAGGGCTGTTTTATTTACCGCTGCCGCTCCATTGTTCCCTGCAGCACCACCCACTGCCCCGCCCGCCTGCCCCGCAGGAAACCGGGTGCGAACACTCCGAAGTTATACAATCATAAGAAATGTGGGGTTTGGTGCGGCCAAGCTGCTAAAAACCATGGCTGTAGGTGTACAAAGCACTGCTCCTCTCCGGCCTTGTGGATGCTCCTCTTGCGGAGCCAGGGGCTGATGAATGGCAGGAGGTTTCTGAGATGCCAACACATCACCAAGCCCTGCTCCCCCTGGGAACGGAGCTGGCCTGGAAAGTGCCCGGATCCCAAGGGTTAAAGCCCGGCGGAAGGATGTCATTTCCACCGGCTCTTTGCCCCACCCCCTCAAAGATGATAAATTATTGCTCGGTGCAAAAATGAAGTGGTTATCACTGAGCAGCTCCGGGGCAGCCTGGGAAGGGTGGGGGTGTGGCAGGGGCTGCTGCAGGTTTTTAAAACTTTGATTCACGTCCTTGAAGGCAGAAATATTTTGGTGGAGTCGCTGATGCTGCCCCATCCTCCTGGCTTCTCATCAGACCCCACGGAAATGAATTTTCTCTGTTTATTGGGCTGGAGGAAAGCACACGGACAGTGTTTGGTGGCTGTCCCAGGTGTGCCACCCTGCAGTGACACCTTCCCTGTGTGCCCAGCTGGGGCTGAGGGATGTGGGACGGAGCTGAGGGTGGTCCTGCAGCTCAGGAATTGGGGAACAGTCTGAGCCGCAGGACTTTGCAGCAGAAGATGGAACATTAAACTGGAAATGGGAGATGGGACTTGTCCCTGTCACTGGGAATTCACTGTGGCTTCACTCCACTTCCCTCTTCCTATCCTTAACAAACTATAAAACCAAAACATTGCATGAAAATTCTGTGAAGTGTCTTTATAAATCCAAAAGAAGAAGTTCACTTTATTCTAATATTAATTTTTAACATCTTCCCAACTTCTGCAGGGGTGTGTGTGTTAATCATGAGCACAAACAGATTTTCCCTTTTAAAACCAAGCTTGGTAATTGACTTAAAATTAAAAAAGCCCCAACCTTGTAAAAGAGGAGGGATGGATGTTCAAATGAAATTAAAATTTTAATTTAGTTTAGAAATGACCCAAGAGTGTAATAGCTTTGACTGGTACTTGATCAAGCCCCAGAATAAATGCTGGTTCTCCACACATGTTTTCACAATAGGACAGGAATAATAAGAGCAAACAATAAGGCTGAAGTCAAGCTGTTAAGTCATTAAGGATTTTACCAAATGGTTCTGATTCCCCTCTATTTACTAGCAGCTCTCAGCAAGCTGTGGCTCTGGATTATCTTGATGTAAATCTGCAGTGATTTCCTCGGGATCAGCCAAATTACCTGCCCGGAGAGCTGCAGCCTGGAGTGGAGCTCAGCTGAGCTCCTGACAGTATCCAGGGGAGGAGAGGAACTCTTCAGGCTCTCATTAGAGGAAGCTGAAGAGAAGCAAAATATCACTCAGCCATCAGGGAAACTTGCTGACAGTGAGAGATGTTTTGGGCTGTGAAGTAGTTTCCTCTGGGAAGTGGTGGAAGTTCTGTTAAAATTAGCCCGGACAAAGCACAGCAGAGCTCCCTCTGTGCTCTCTGCCTCCTCTTCCACACTGGCTTTTCCAGAGCACAGTTGTTTCGTGCTCCACTCACTCACCTTTTCCAGCAGGGATTGCCACCTAGTGGGAGCCATCTCTGCCCATAGTGGGGGCTTGGAATGGTTCGTTCTTTGGGGATTCCATGATTCCAGGTCCTTTTCACAGCCTGTCTTTCTCTGTCCTTTAACCACTGTCACCCACAAAACCTGCATCAGGTTGGGGAACTGGTTTAATTTGCGTTTAACCAGGACTTCTCTTGAACCCACAGACATGGGGATGCAAATCGTTGCTGAATTTTGTGTTGTGTTCCTGCCCCTCTCTTGTGCTTTTTAACAGCTTACCTTGGAGGGGAAGAGAAACCAGAAAGCAGACTGGCTCTAAATGTCTTGGAGCTGCTGTCTAGAGATGCTAATTCACCTCTTGCAGGCTGGTGTGGGGGTTGCTGGGGCTGCTTGGCAGCTCTGGCTGAATCCCATTGTTATTCCGTGTCGCATGAAGCCTGTCCTGGGTGTCAGGATGGGTTTGGTGCTGCTGCTGTCAGAGCACACCCGCGGCCCTGAGCAGCAGCGTGCGGTGCCTTGCTGGAAGGTTCAGCCTGAGAAAGATGCAAACGACGCCCAGCGAGGCGTGAGCGCGGCTCTCGAGAGCTGCTGCGAGCCGAGTGCCTCGATCAAAGGGGGAAAAACCCCAAACCGAACCCCAGCTGCCACGGCATGAGCTGCAAAGCCGAGAGCAGAGCTGCTCCCGAGGGCTGCTGTTCGCCTGCTCCTTGGGGCTGTGACTGCTCGCTCTGGGACACGCGGGTGTCACTGCGGCAGGAGAGCAGCCCCCAGCTCTCCTGGGCTCCGTTTCACCCTGTCCTGCTTTGTCCGGCAGCATCAGCCTTTGCTTTAGGGCAAGATCAGCCCGAGTTTACCGGAGGTGTTTTCCGTGTGCTGAAGGTTGGGGTCGGGGGTGTGACGGGCTGGGATTGAGCACCTTGCCCTGCCTTAGGGGCTGCCCTTCGTGCCAGGGGTGCTCCACTCTGGAAGTGCTCCAGGCCAGGTTGGACAGGGCTTAAAGCACTGGTGGAAGGTGTCCCAGCCCATGGCAGGGATGAGCTTTAAGGTCCCTTCGAACCCTGCTGTTCTGTGCTCACTCAGGTTGCAGCAATGGGCTCCTCGCACAGTTTTTGTGTCTCACAGCTGCCCCAGCCGCAGGGACATTAAAGCCAAGGCGCTTTAACGCCTCGTTGGGGCGGGCTGGCAGGGCGTGCACAGATGCTGAGGTTAGTTAAAGCTTCTCAGCATCACTAACTCGAACTCGGTGTGGTTTTGGGTACAGCACAAAGAGAAACAGGCTGGTTGTTCTTCCACCACGCAGAGGTAGTTTTCAGCCTTGTGAATTAAAAAAGAGAAGTTTGAAAAAAAAAATCTGCCGGCGTTCGAGGCAGAGTTAGTAATAACCAGCAGGAAATGATGATGATAATTTAATACCGTGCACATGCAGGTGTTTTGTGTTGGGCCATTACTCACAGGGCACGGGGGAGATGCTCTGGGGGTCCCTGTTTGCTGAGGTGCTGAGTGAGACACAGCCAAAGCAGCTCTGCCCTTCCCCCGGGGGTGGAGAGCTGCAGAGAGCTCCGGCAGCAGCAGAGCCCCCGGGGAAGGAGCAGAGGGAAGGCTGGGACAGGATCCCAGAGCCTCCAGGAGATGTGCAAGAGTCCAGTGGAGAAGTGGAGGCTGGAGGAGATGTGGTTGTGCTGGTTCTGCTGAGAAGAGCTCAGCACTAAACATGTGGAGCCTGATGAGGGAGCTGGGGAAGGGGCTCAGCCTGAGGAAAAGGAGGCTCAGGGGGGACCTTGTGGCTCTGCACAACCCCTTGCCAGGAGGGGACAGCCGGGGGGAGTTCAGTCTGTTCTCACAGGGAACAAGTGACAGGAGCAAAGAAAACAGCCTCTTGCAGCAGGGGAGGGTTAGGTTGGATATCAGGAACATTTCTTCACTCAGAGGTTTGCCAAGCACTGACACAGCTGCCCAGGGCATGGTGCAGTCACCTTCCCTGGAAGTGTGCAAAAATGTGTAAAATGTCACTTGGGATAGAGGTGGGCCTGGCAGTGCCTGGTTAAGGGTTGGATTGGATGGTTCTGGGATTTTGTTGTAAGATTACTCAGCCAGGTGTTGGCAGGTGCAGTGGCCACAGCCCAGGGCTGTGCAGGGATGCAGAGGTGTTCCTCAGGATGGGAGTTGTGTCCTCAGGGAGGTTAAAGCAGCTCCTCTTCATCGCCAGAGTGGGAACAGCCATTCCCTTGGCTCCAAGTCCCATCCTGCCCAGCCCAGGATATTCCCCTTCCCTCTTTCCTTGGAGTCACATCCCCCAAAGCACAGGCAGTGCCCTGGCCCTGAGCTTTGCATTGGCATTGCAAGCAGAGAGGGAGAAACATCCACACCTCTGAAAACAGAGCCACGTGGCACCTCCTCCACTTCAGCCACACAAATGTGTTCATTGATAATTAAAAATCTCAGTTAATGAGCAGCTCTGGCAGGAGGACTTGCTCAGGGGAGTGAATCCCCTGTGGGGAATGTGCAAAAACAGAGGATGTGTCCTGAAAACAGCAAAGTTCTTTGTGAGAGGGACTGGGCCTGACAAAGCTTTCACAGGAAAGGTGTTGATCTCAACAAACTGCTGGGGTTTTTTTCCCCTCTCAAAAGAAAAAAAAAATTGGCAACAATTTCCCACCAATTCTCCAGTAAAGGAAATATGATCTCATCTTCCCTCTGAGCAGCTCTCTCAGCTTGCAGGTGATAATTCATTCCCCATTGTCAGGCTCTCCCCTGGTTACACTCCTGCATCTGGGTGCTGCATTGTTGATACAACCCCTCTAATCAAAATATTTCCTGTTAATCCAGGTATTTTTCCTCTTAACTTTTCCAACCTAAACTCGTTAAGGTGACAGTCTGCTCCAAGCTTTATACAGCTGTGGAAAGCTTGGATTTAGCTGGTGCTGTCAGTTCTTATGGCATGGAATCTAATGCCCATCTCCATTCCTGCAGGCACCTCCAAGATGATGAGTTACTATATGGACACAACCATTGGCAACGCAGCTCCTTATCCTTTGGCTCGGCCTGGAATGATGGTAAGGAATGGCCAGGACCAGGAGGAATGGCCTTGCAATGAATGAGGGTGGGCATAGATTGGATTTTAGTAAGAAATTTTCCCCTCTGAGGGTGGGGAGGCCCTGGAATAGAATTCCCAGAGAAGCTGTGGCTGCTCCTGGATCCCTGGAAGTGCCCAAGTCCAGGCTGGATGGGGCTTGGAGCAACCTGGGACAGTGGAAGTTGTCCCTTTCCATGGCAGGGGTTGGAGCGAGACAATCATCTTTGAGGTCCCTTCCACTCCAAATCTTCTATGACTCTATAAAAGACAGGAATTGGGGCCAGCTTCCTACCCCAGCAGTTTTCTCTCGGGTTGCTGTGATTTCTCCAGCTCGGTGCCATCTCCTGAGTATCCCAGGTTTTAGGTAGTTTGGAGCAGTCCTGAATCCCAAGTGTTTACCCGGAGCCTCTCGAGCCTGCAAACCTCCCCTGGAAACGGGATCCTGCATCGGATTTCCTGCGCTTGTGTTGGGAGGGTTGTCAGGGGAGCTTTGTCTGGCTGCCTGCTCCCCCTGCTGACCTCCCCCTGGGATCAGTGGGATCAGCGCACAGCAGGGCAGCGTTTGGGTGGTTCCCGTGCTTTTCTGGGGTTTTGGGATCACTCTGGTGCTCCCTCTCCCGAGCCAGCTCTGTTCTGTTTGCAGCTGATGGGTGGTTGTGGATAATAAAGGTAGGAGTGTGATGCTGGGACAGCTTGGGCAGGGATTTGAGCCTTTTTTAGGACAATCAGATCCATATTTAGGGAAATCTGGTCCATATTTAAACAATCAGACCTATATGCAGAGAAATCAGACCTCTTTTTAGAGAAATGACATTTTTAACCATTTGTCCAAAGAACTGCTGAGCATTAGAGGTCAGATTAGCTCTGGGCTGACACCTCAAGCTGCACAGAACTTGTGCTAAAACCCAACATTTTCCCCAAACTGGGAAGAAAAGCCCACCCTGAGCCATGAAATATTCCCAAGGCAGCTCCATAGCTTTCCTTTAAATGGTTCTGAGCAAGCATTTGGCTTTTAAATATTGATTTGCCATCAAGGAAATCTATTCCCCCGCAGGGAAATGGTAACAATGATAAAAAATTCAAACATCCTGCATTTATTTATAGATCTGTGCATGGTATTGTCCTCTTCTAGGGAGATAAACACTTGAATACAATGTATTTAGTGTATGGTATATATGTATATGTGTGTGTGTGTCCATGGTAAATATATATAACAATATATACACACAGATGCACGTAAAAATATGGTTTGTACATATATATACACACTGTGTATACATAAATGGATATGTATAAAATAGGTGTGTACAAAATAAAATAAAAGTTATATCCTGGGATAATTTATTAAAGCTTTGTTCCCAATCTAAACAAATCTATGTTTCTAAATACCTCCATATCTATGTCTAATAAGTATATTTTCTCTATAAAGTATACATTTATTTTCATATGCAATAAAAATAAATGTGTAATTTATATTGAGTTATAAGCTAGGATTACAGTACATCTATAATGTATTGTTAACACATAATAATACAGTGTATTATGCAATGTTTGGGTAATAATACATTATATACATTATATATGCATCTGTACATTTCATATGAGGTTTATAACTCATACACCCATGTGTGCACACCACATGTATAAACATGTCTGTGGACACAACAATAAAACCAATATAAATATAAATAACCCAAATATACAGAAAATAATCCCAAATAATATCCTTATAAATAGGAAGAGGAACATAAATATGACAGCTGGGACCAGGGTCCCCCACAATGCCTGGGCAGGGATGTGGCTCTGCACCCCCCGAATGTTGGGGTGTTTTGGGGCCTTCTGCTGCCTAAAAACAACACTCCCAGTTATAGGTAGTGGAACAAACCCTGCCACAGAGGTGTCCTCATGGGAGACCCCTCAGCCTGAAATCCTGCCAAGCTCAGCCTCACTTGGACCTTCATTCTTCTCCTAATATTAAAAAAAAAAAAAATTAAATGGGTTTTTAAAAGGCTCTTTTTGGCCCCCTCAGCCAGACGAGTTGGGATCTGCCAGAGCAGGACTTGGTGCCTGATTTTGGGGGTGGCCCCACTGCCCCCTGCACATTTCTGGGGTCCCTCTCCCCCTGACAGTTCCTCTCTGGTCCTTCCAGAAACAAGGAGTCGCTGGTGCCTGCGAGGATCCCTGGGTGACGTGTGGCTTCCAGGCCTCCTGCTGCCAGCCCCGGCCCTGCTGCCCGCTGTGGGATGAGCCTGCCACACAGGAGGTGCCCACGGGGCTGGAGCACTACAGCACGGGTAGGACACACGGTTTTCTTGGTTTGGAGAGACAGGTGTCTGCCAGGGAAAAGCCAGAGCCTCCCTTGCAATGGAGAGTGCAAACCCCCTCCCTCCAAATTATTATAAATTGGAAATCAAGGGGCTTTCAGGCAAAAGGTGTGGGAATAGGAATAACAGTTCTTTACTAGGGATATTAAAAATAAAAATGTAGTGGTACAAAACACAAACAAAACAAAAACAAAACACTGACAGAGTCAGAGTACGACCTGACACCTGTTGGTCAGGTGTTGGTACCAGTCCAGTCCTCCTGCAGTGACAGATGTGGTTCTGTTGGGGCAGAGATGATCCTGTAGAAGGGTGCAGCTTCCTTCAAGGGTCCAGTGGTGATGAGATGGGTCTGGTGTTCTTCTGGAATCCAGTGGAGAAACCGGCTGTGCTGGTGCTCTGACTCAGGTTTGATCCAGGTGGGAATGTTTGGCTCCTCCCGCTGGGTGGAGCATCTCCCAACGGGATGATGGAATTTTATCAGCCATGCAGTGAGACTCAATGGCAGAGATCCCCTGGAGGGAGGATGGGTCCTGCCAGAGATAAAGAACACTGCCCCACCTGGTTTTAATAGCTGGGCCATTCACACTCTTCCTCCTGGAGTTAGAAAAGATAAACACCTCCCCAACAGATTTCAACAGATGGTAAATAGAATACAGACTTTTTTTTGTTACATCTTGCAACCCAAGACAGGGTGGCACAGGCAGGACACGGGGATGGCACAATAGGACATGGGGGTGGCACCTTCCCTGTGTTGAGGGGCTCAGAGCAGCCTCAGCTGGAAAAACGAGCCTGAATTCTCACCAGACTCTGCTGTGTCCTTCCAGATTTGCTTTCTGCCCCAGTCCTGCCTTCCTTTCTTGGGGTTTTTACCCTTAGTGCCTCCCTCAGGCACAGCACAACGAGGTTGGTACCTGCCTTGATGGTGTCAAGGGTCTCCCTTAGGGAAGAGTGGCCCAGAAAGCAGAAAAAAACTTAAATACTGGGGGGTTCTGTATCTATTGTCCTCCTACTGAAGTGATGCTGAAGGGTGGGAGCTTCCTGCCATGGTGTGGGAGAACTCCTCTCCCCTTTCAGCTGGTGATTTTGCTGGGTTTTGGAATTTTGAAGGTCTGTGTGCACCTCCCTTGCATGTAGGGGCAGCAGCAGGGTCTCTGGTTAGATACCATGGGCAGGGTGCACCTGCCAAGCTGCTGGTTGTATCCCCTGCATTTCTCCTGGCATTTGCAGGACTGATGTCCTGGCTCCTGGTTGGTGGCTTTGGAAAGTGGAGGCTTGAAACAGGGATCCCCAAATTTCCATTCCACTCTGGTGGTAATTTTGGGTCTCTTGTAACTCAACGCTTTGCACTGGCACAAGGTGCCCAGAGCAGCTGTGGCTGGAAACGTCCAGGGCTGGGATACTTGGAGCAACCTGGGAGAGTGGAAGGTGTCACTGCCCATGGCAGTGGGTGGTACTGGATGGGATTTAAGGTCTCTTCCAACCCAGTTCTGGCATTTTATGATTCCTTGGGAGGTTGGTGGTCACCAGAGCTGGAGAGGAGAGGCCACGCTGGGCCATCAGCTAAAGCAACTCCCTTCCTGGGCCTAGGGAATGTCTTCCCTTCCTGGGCCTAGGGAATGCCTTCCCTACCTGGGTCTAGCTGATGTCTCCTCCTACGTCTTTATAGTTTGGAAGTTGTCAGAAAATCAGTGTCTGATTCTTGCCCCAACACATGAATTTTCATGCTGAGCTTGTGCTTTGGGCCATTTCTTGTGATGTGGAAGGTGGGATGAGATGAGATGAGCTTTAAGGCCCCAAGGCAGACCATGCTGGGATTCCAGGACTCCTGTGTGAGCAGCTGGCTGGGCAGATGTTCTCTGGGCTGGGGTAGGTGAGGTGAGGGCTCAGGTACCCCCAGTATGGCCTGGCCACAGAACCAAGAGAGAGAACTCAAGTTGCACAATGGTTGCACAACGACTCAAGTTGCCAAGGGCCAAGATGAAGTTTATGTTTCATTTCAGTCCCACATAAGCCTGTCCTGAAGCACTTAAACCCCGTGTAAGCTTTCCTGTGGCATGTGCTGCTCTCCTGTGAGCAGTTCCTGCCCCTTGCTGGTACTCACTGGGCCCTGGGGAGGGAAAGCCCTGATGTTCAGAGACTTTCTGCAGCTGAGGAGTTCAGCAGAACCAGTCACTGCTGCGGTCAAATGTACACTTTGAAATCTCTCCTTGGCAAAAGTTCAGGCATTTCATATTTTTTCCTTTCTCTTTGGTGAGCAGGAGATGGACACAGAGAGCTGTGCCTGTGGCCAGAGCAAAGCCCCTCTGCTATTCCCAGGCGTCCTTATTCCAGCTCTTTGCTCAACTCCTGTGAGTGACCTCTCTCAGCATGATGTCAGCTCTGCTCTGATGAAATCTGCCCTGGCAGCATTTGGATTTGCTCAAACATTTTGCAAGTCTGTGCCTGGAAAGTTTTTTTAGGGCTTTTTTCCCCAACCCTCTCCCATTTTCTGTGAAAGTGCTCTCTCCAGGGACCAACATATCTGCAGCCCAGATCTTCTGTACTCCATGATGGCTCTGTGAACTTTCTTGTTGCAGAGGCTGGAGCCTGCCTCAACCATTAGTGAAGCCAGGGAAAGAAATCCAAGAATCCAAGCTGTTGCTGTCTTCCACAGGTTTTGGTCCAGCTTCCATGAGTTGTGATGAGCAGGACAGGCCCCTGTGTCTCTTGTAATACCTAAAAGTTATTTTTCAGTTCTTCCTGTTGCAATACAAGGTGCTCTTTCTCTGATTTGTTTTTCAATGCTGCTGGTTCTTCAGTCTAGAGCAGTTTCTAATTTTAAATGAGAGGAAACTCTTATTTGTATATGGGGCCAGGAACAGCCTTTCATTTCTCCTTTGTGTCTCGGCTGCACATGAAAACCATTTGTCATCTATTCTTCTGCTGCACCAGAGGCTATTTTGGTTTTCATGGTCTTGATGTTGGTGAAAGAAACAAGTCAACAAGGAAAATGCAAGTGTGAATATATCCTCCTGCAATAGAAACCCACAACATTTCTAAGAGTTTGAGGGCTGCTTATGTTTAGGGAAGATGCTTTGCTTTTGAAGCTTGGGCAAGTTTATTTACACTGTGCTGGAAGCTGATAAGATTATTCTGTGATATGGATAAAGGAAAGCCTGATGTGGATTTAGCTCATAGATAAAGTAAGAAGGGGTGGAGTTTTTTTGGCTTGAAAGGCCGACATTGAAAATGGACTGGAGTCAGTTTTATTTGCCAGTTGGTACCACAGTGTGGGGTGGACATGTTGGGAATGTCACTGCCCAGGGATCACCACAGTGAGGGAATGGCCCAGCCCAGGGGTGACAGGGCAAGGCCATCCAGAGGGGAGCTGCTGGCTGCTCATGGACAGCTCTGCTCCTTGCACAGGTGACATCAGGACTGCAAAGACAACTTGGATGACCCCTTGGCTGCCCAACTGCAGGTGCCCCAAAGTGTTGCTGAAAGGATGCTGAAAGCCACACTTGGCACCTTATGGTGAATTCATGAGGAAATAGGATCCTAATACTCCTCCCTGGGAATGTTTTATGGATTATACAAGGTTAGGTGTAAATCTGGAGTGGAATAAAAGATTTGCTGGTGGAATTATCAAATTATTGTGGGGCTCTGAGCAGCCTGATCTAGGGGGTGGCTTCCTGCCCGTGGTGCAAGGAATGATGATGATCTTTAAGGTCCCTTTCCTCCCAAACCACTCTGGGATTCTGTGATTCCATCACAATTTCAGCATGGACACAGTGCTGGCTGTGCTGCCTTAGGAGCCAAGGCCACTTTAACAGCCCCTTCCGCTCAGAGAGGGTTTGTTTTCCTTACTGATAGGGGAGATAAACCTGTTGTTAATGGCAAGTGAGGGATGGAACAGCTCCCACTCCAGCGGAAGAGATTTCTACAACTCTTGTGCTGAATTAGCATCCTTGGACTGAAGGTATTCCCAGCCTTCTGGATATTTCTGGAGCATTTCAGGGAGTGCTCCTGGCTTCACTGAGAAATGAATCACAGAATCCTGGAATGGCTTGGGTTGGAAGGAACCTTAAGGATCATCTCATTCCCACAGGGGCAGGGACACATTTCACCAGAGCAGGTTGCTTTAAGCCATGTCGAGGCTGGCCTTGAACAGTTCCAGGGATCTTTTGGAGAGCAAAAAGCAGAGCTGGTGCTTCGTTGGCATCAAACCCTCACAGCCTGGGCTGCCCTGGTGTTGAGCTGGTTTGGCCAGGACAGCCAAGCCCTTGCAGCTGGAGAAGCCTCTCGGTGTGCTCTGCCTGCTCACAGGGCAGAGGTGATGCTCCCCTTTGCTCCCACCCTGTGATCCTCCTTCCAGCCCAGCTCCCAGCCCCTCCTGGGCTGCAGGCTGTGCTCCCACGGGCCACCACAGCCCCGGCCAAGCCTCCCTGCTCTCCCCACGTGTCTGCTCCCCCTTTGCCTGCTCTTCTCCCCATGGAGAACCCCGCAGGAAAAGGTTTTCTGTGAGCGTTTTCTGGGCCATCTTCCAGGCCCACGCTCGGAGGAAGGGGGCTTAGGGAGGAGGAGGAGGAGGCGGAGAAGGGGGGAAGGTAAAGCTGACCAGGCTCAGCCCAATAGCTTCTCCAGCTGCAGAGCATTTTCCGAGCGAAGCTTTTTTCTTTTTTTTCCAAATCTGCTTCTTTTTTTTTTTTTTTTATGTCCTTTTATCCTATTTTTAACTGTGGCCTCCTTCCTTTTCTCAGCCTCCTCCAACACTTCCCCCTCCCCTGTGCTGTGCTGCCTCCCCCGCACGCTCTCGCTGAGATGAATGGGCGCCTTCTCACAGGGCACACACAGCTGCTGCTCCTGCCTGCAGGACAGCCAGGCTGAGCCCTGGGCCAGCTAGGATCAGCTCTGGGCCAGCTAGGATCAGCTCTGGGCCAGCTAGGATCAGCTCTGGGCATCCAGGCTGAGCCCTGGGCCAGCTAGAATCAGCTCTGGGCAGCCAGGCTGAGCCCTGGGCCAGCTAGGATCAGCTCTGGGCCAGCTAGGATCAGCCCTGGGCCAGCTAGGATCAGCTCTGGGCATCCAGGCTCAGCCCTGGGCCAGCTAGGATCAGCTCTGGGCCAGCCAGGCTCAGCTCTGGGCCAGTCAGCCCTTCCCTGGGCCAGCCAGGCTCAGCTCTGGAGCAGCCAGGCTCAGCCCTGGAGCAGCCAGGCTCTCCTCACCCTCTTTAACAAACCAGGAGCAGGCAGAGGAGGATGTGCAGGAAGGTGAAGGGAAGCAGGATGGGGGAAAATCAGGGTGAGTCTGATGGATGCACTGGATGGGAATTCATCCCATGGCTCAGAGAAAGCCCTACATGAAGTCCTGCCCCTTCCCAACCTCCTGCAGCATTCCCTGATCCACAGCTCTCCCTGGCCAGGGGCTGAGTGAGGCTTCTGGGCTCTGTTGTCACACTCTGGCTGCTGAGGTGACCCAGCCCCTCGGGGTCTGGAGCTGTTTAGGGGCTGGCTGGAATGGGGGTTTCTTTTCCTTTTCCTTTGGGGAGGTTTGGGCATTCCATTGGCTCCAGTTAAAGGCCAGTCCCAGCTGCTGTGCTGGGACAGTCTGGGCTGTTGAAGGACACACATCATTTTCTCTGTGATGGGCACTTTCCAATCTGTTGGTGGAGAGATCCCTCTATGCCTTGGGAATGAACTGCAGGGCTGTGGGGTGCCTGAGGTGTGTTTGAATCTGCTGGGAAGGATGAGCAGTCCCTGCTTTGCTCTCAGCTCAGTGGGAGCTGGAGTGCCTGATTCCCGTGGATCCTGTTGTTTCCCAGGTGAGGAAAACACACACAGGTGTTCCCATGACACTCAGTGATGCTGGGACCTGCTGAAGCTCAGCCCTTGGAGAGGGTTATTTGCTCTGAGGCTATAGAATGATAAAAATCCAGGCTTTCACTTTTCCATTTGTTTCCTGCCTGACTCTGGAAAATTCCCTGCGTCGCCTCTCCAAGACAAAACCCCAGGGAGCTCCCTGTGCCTTGGTCATCAGCAGAGAACGAGCTCAGAGCTCTTTTCCCACTTGAGCTGCAGCCTGGAGTCAGCTGGGGATGAGGGATCATGCCCGGAACAGGGCGTTGGTCCCTGGGATGAGGCTGGGAGACAGCTGGAGTGTTGGTTTTGGGAGAAGCCTGGAGATGTGTTGGGGTTCTCAGGTGTAACAGGGGGATGGGAGCTCAGCAGGACAGAAGACTAAAGTTTTCTGCAAAAAACTCATTTTTCTGGAGCTGCAAAAATGAGCAGCAGCACCAAGAGCAGCAGTGTGCCTTGAGGAAGGGATAATGGGGTGTAGAGGGAGGAAGGGAACTGAGCCACAGCCAGCCCAGGGTTTCTGTGATGCCCTGAGGCAGAAGAGGTCTTGTTTTGGGGGGCCCTTGGAGCAGGACTCATCCCTCTATAAGGATGGTGTGAGCTGGATGTACCTGTTTGGTTTTCCAGAAACCATCCTGCACCACCAAACACTTCAGACAGGCCACCCAAAGCAAAACTGGGGGGGGGAGAGGGGGCCGTGGTGTTTGAGCTCTCTCAAGAAAATTCCTCAGAGCCATGACCAGAGGGTTTGGTTGCCCATGGCCAGCCCTTGTAGCAGGGCTATGGGGGGTTTGCTGGGCTGGTGAGGAGCAGGGAGGGCAGCAGAAGTGGGGGGAGAGATTTGGAACAGGCTTCCCAGAGAAGTGATGGAATCCCTGCCCCTTGAACTGTCCAAAAAATGTGTAAATGCAGCACTGGGGGATGCAATTTAGCGGTGGATCCGGCAGCGCTGGGGGAATGGTTGGACTGGATGATCCTAGAGGGTTTCTCCAGCCTTTAGGATTCCCTGATTATATTTTCTCCCTGGCTGGACAATGGGATGCCAGGAGAGCACAGCAGGGCAGGCAGAGGGGCTGTGGGGAATCCAGGACCCTGCAAACAGCCTGATCCTTTCAGCTCCTGGCAGCTCGCAGCACCTCTCTCTCCCTCCAGATGTTCCCTGTGTTTATGGCTGCTGGAGCAAGAGCCTGAACTCTCAATTAATGCCTTTCTCTCTCTCTCTTCCTCCCATCGAAGCCAGAAGTCTCAGCTCCGAGGCTGCAGCTGGGAAGGAGCTGGGGTGAGGGGTGGGAGAGGGGAGGGAGGTGTGCGCCAGCCTCCCGTCCCATTCAGCTCCCCCTCCGCTTCCCTCCCCCCCGAATCCTCCCAAAATACACATGCCCTGCAAAAAGAAAAACACTGGCAGATTTTTTATTTCAGAAAGTAAACACTTAGGCCATGGGGGTCTGGAGGTTATGGGAAAAGAGGAAACCATTGGGCTAATCAGGCCGGGACACACTTCCCCTGCTGAAATAAAGCAGAAATCGCTGCCTCGCAGGGCGCCGCTGTGGTTAACCCTGGGGCTGCCAGTGCCATGGAGCCTTTTCCCTCCATCCCTGGGATTTGGTGCCTTGTGGTTCACTTGGGTGCTCCCAGTGCTGGGAGCTGGACCCTGCCCACTCATTTTCCCTCAAACCCTGGGATTTTGGGGCTCCTGGTTAACCCTGGGGCTGCCAGTGCCATGGAACTCTGTGAGCTGGACCTTGCTCACAGGTTTTCCCTCAATCCCTGGGTTTTGGTACCTCCTGGTTCACCCTGGTGCTGCAGAGCCCTGGGAGCCCAGAGCTGCCCACACATTTTCCCTCCATCCCAGTTTTCTGGCCAGGGTGGAAGGGGAGCCAGCACTCCACAGAAGTCCTGTGACCCTTTGGGAATGAACCGTTGGGAATTTTTAGTAGGAAATGAATTTTTTTCTCTGGTTTATGAGCCATCCTATAGAATTTCATCGTTATTCTTGCCTGAGAACTCTGCCTGCAGGCTGCAAACCTCTGCAGAGAGGAAATCTCTCTCTGCTTGGATCAGCGGGATTTGGGCAATTTCTGCAGAGCTTTGAAAGGTTTTCAGAAAGCTCCATTTTCCCACCCTTGCCAGATTTGCATGAGGTGTATAAATGATTAGATTGTGGATTCTTTGGTCGCAAACCCTCCAGGGAGAGATCCTTCCTGCTCTCTTTCACACCAGTGTCTGTAGAGCACATGGAATATGGGATCTGGCCAGGAGATCCTTGGTGCTCCCACAGGACCAGGAATGGTCTGAGCCCAGGGGCCTTTGTCCCAGCTTACAAAGAGATCCCAATTATCCTTCTCGGAGCTTTGTCTCAGACTTCCCAGCTGCTTCCCCATCCCGGGCTGTGCACTAGGAACGGGTGTCACTCCCAGGGCTCACACCTTTTGCAGCTCTGTGTGATTTTGGAAAGACTGGATCGCTAAGCAGGAACGTTTATGACTGAATATGAGAGACTGGCCTTTGCTGGGTCTGTTCCACCAGATCCCTTTGCATCCTGCCAGCCAGGATTGCCAGAGAACCCGGGGAGACCTTGCACCCACATCCCTCTTGCACCCCAAATCTTATCCCCGTGCCCACACTGCCACGGTCCCCGAGGGAATTCCCAGCTCTGAGATGTCCCAAAGCCTTCCCTCTGCCTGGAATCACTGAGCAGAGCCTGAAAGCAAAAGCAAGCACGGAACAATCTCTAGCCAAGGGAAAGTGATCTTTCCATCGGAGCACAGAAGCTTTTCCCCCAGTCCTGGGGGTGGTGAAAGGTGCCGTCACCGGTTCCTTGAGCCATCAGCCCCGCTCTTGCGACATTCCCACCAGGAGGCAAATCCCAGATAGCCGCAATAGGGGAGCTGCAGACCTGCCGGGTCCCACCCTGCTATCTCAAGAATGCATTTGAACAGGAGCTGTTTCTGTAGCCTCTGGAGGTCGGGGCTTCAGATGGAAATCAAGCTTCAGAGACAGTCCCACGGGGCAAATTTCAGGATTTTTGGAGTTGGTGTTCAGCTCAGATAAGCCCTCGAGAGCACAGATACTTTATCTGAGCATTATCTGAGCTATTTGCATCACTTCAGCCTGAGAAACTGCTGTCAGACGTTTGGGGGGAGGGAGGGGGGCAATTAGGATGGGCTGTCGGTTCTTTTAATTGTTATTTCCAACACAGAGACACTTCCAGGAGGATGGGACTGTCCTGTGCCCCAGCACAGCTCTGGGAACTTGTCCAGGCTGGAGAGGGGAAGAGCAGGAAGAAGTGCCAGGCTTAGAGAAATAAGGAGAGCATTAGGAGGGATATTCCTTGAAAGCCCCGTGAGGGATTGCATCTCTCTGCTCTCCTTCTAAAATGAGATAGAAATCCTGCTGTCAGTTGGGATTGGAAAGCGCAGCCAGGGCTGAGCTTTCCAAAGGAGCTCTCTGCACCTCGTTTTCCAGAGCCTGCTTTGTGCTTGTGATGTTTCTCATCTTACCTGGAGCCCCTGGGGGAGTCCCTGATCTCTTGCTGCTCTCCCAGATCCCTCTCCATCCCAGCTTTGCAGCCATCAGCTGTTGGACTGAAAGGACCCCTCCTATTCCCAGAGGGTGGAGGGTTCATTCACCCAAGCTTCCAGTCCTGGTGACTCTTCCCAGCACCCTTGGTCATGGAATGAGAGAATCCCAGAAGGGTTTGGGCTGGGGAACCTCAAAGCTCATCTTGTTCCCTGATCAGGGACCCCTTCCCCTGGACCAGGCTGCTCCAAGTCCTGTCCAGCCTGGCTTTTTATGGGAGAAGGGTTCTCAGGGATAAGATCTAGGAGGCAGCTGGGGTTTGGAAGACCTTGGCTATATCACTTACCAGAAAGTCTTCAGGCACCTCAACCCCACTGCCTTCCACTGCAGCGAGGTCCCCAAATCCCTGCAGCCGCTCCTGAGAGCCCCTGCACAGCAGTTTCTCACGTTGGAGATGCAGATGATTAATTCAGTGCACATTTTATTGCCATACTTAATTCAGTGAGGTCAGGAGAGTGGCTGAGGGTCCCTGGAGAGCGGGGCTCTGCAAGAGCTTCCCATTACACACAAAAAGAGACGTCTGAAGTGATCCTTGGCTGCCCTGGATCTGCTGCAGCCTCCCCAGCACGTGCTGGAGTTTCCCAGCCCTTGGGATGGACCTTCCCCTGGTGGCTCTGGGATCAATAGGCTCTGGAAAAGCTGCAGTGGGGCAGTTGTTGGCTGTTGGACCAGAGATGGAACGTGGTTTCTCTCTGTGCAGCTGCTCCTGGGGAGGGATGAGCCCCTGTGGAAGCGGGCAGGGATAACGAGGTCCTGTGTGTGCTGGGATGATGGTTTGTTTCCCTGGGGGACAGCCATGGGACACTCCTGTCTCCAAAAAGGCTTCAGTGAGGTGTGGGAACAGCTTGGGATGGAAGGTGGACTTGGCACATGGTCTTATTTCCAGCTTCAGGCTCACAAAAGGAGCTCCACGCTCTGGGAGCTGCCTCTGATCCCCTCGTAGACACAGGGCTTCTATTTTGTTGTTTTTTCTTTCCTCTGTGATGCTGCAAGGGCAGGTTGGGATGCAATGGGATCCCCACAAATCCCTGTCAGGAGGGTGGAGCTCAGTGGGGGTTGGGCTTTTCTCAGCGGTAACAAGGGACTGGACAAGGGAGAACAGCCTCAAGCTGTGCCCGGGTTTAGTATTTAGGAAAAATGGAGAAAAGAAACTGCTCCACCCAAGGGGAGATTTGATTTCTAAGGAGATCCAGCCCAAACTCCTTCTCCTTAACTCAGCAGCAGCTCTTTTTCAGGAGTCAGGAATGCCTTTCTCCCAGGTTGTGTGATTCACTCTCCACATTTGAGGTTCAGGAGGGGCCAGGGGGCTCTTGCTTGGTCAGACTGATGCCAGTGTTGAGGTAGAAAAGGAAAAAAAGGAAGAGATGCCACAAGGGAGCCTGTTCATGGAAAAATTCTAATTTGGTCAGTTCCCGGCATCTTGCAGAAGAGTCTGCACTTGGGAGATTTCAACCCAGTTTTCCAGACTCCAGGGACAGGACTAATTCTGGAAGGCAGTGATGGAAATAAAGCTGGCATCTCCTGTTGCCCTGCATCAGCTCCTCACCATGAGCTACCTTGGGGTGTCTGAGACATCTCCAGAGGTGACCAGACCTGCTCTTCCTGAGCTTTGCATCCAGCCCTGCTTGACCCCAGGAGAGCAGAGGCAGCTCTGGCTGTGTTTCCATCCAGGCAAACAGCCACTCCACGGAAGTAGGAGCAGTTTTCCTTGCTCTGCAGTAATCAGCCTGACAGGATAATGAGGCAGCCCAGTAGCTTTGCTTTGCCTTCCCCTCGTGTTGAGTCCCAGGCTGGGTGTCAGCTCAGACCCCATATCTTGAGGAAAAACCTCTTTTCTTTTTCACTTTCCTCCTTGTTGCTGCCAAAAAGTGACAGATTGTTGGGCGGAAATCATCAATATTTTGTCAAAACCAAATCCAAATATTTCCAGCCAAACCTCAGCGTTTTCTGGTGCTGATGCAAAAACAAATCTCCGTGGGAAATGCCAGCAGGGAAAGCAGAGGGAGCAATGGGCTGGGGGGCTCTGCTGTCCTGGCTCTCTGGTTGGGATGTGTGGCCGAGGGGCTGCGAGGAGCAGGGTGGTTGAACCCAGGAGCTAAATTTGGGTTGCTCTGTGTTTATTCAGAGCACAGTGGTGTAAACAGCCGTGCTCTGCTGACCTGCACGAGCAGCCCTGGCCTGGCCAGCTCATCCCACGGAGTCTGGAGCTCAGCAAGCACTGAAATTCCCTCCCTGCTTTCCAGGAGCAGGATGTGCTGCTTCATCCCAGCCACACTCTAAGCTCAGGGAATGATTTTGGGGGTTTCACCCACCTGCTCCTGCCTGGCTGTGCTCACCCTGCCCTCCTCCCCCCGCATTTGCTCCCAGCCCCCGTGTTTAGCACAGCCATACTTCCAAAAAAAACCCCTCCTCCCAAATCCCTCACAGCTCCAATGGCCCTGGATCATGGCGGGAGGAATTTTCCCCTGCACAAGCACCTGAAGTCGGGGGTTTTTGGGGCTCTCCCACGCCTGCCAAGAGCACCTCACCCTCACTGGCCATCGCTGCTGCTCCTCACTTCATTAGCACCAGGGATGTTTATAAATGGCAGGATAATATTTTTCGTTTCCAGTTTGGGTTTCCAGGGCAGCCACTTTCTGAAGCACTTAGGAAGTTTAGAGAAGACAAGGTTATATAAACGGTTTTTCCCCCCTGGGCCCTTATTAATCAAGTGGCTGTGGAGCCATTCCCAGAGCTTTGGGATCCAGGGCACTGCTGGGTGAGGGGAGGCAGCTTTTTCTTGGCTCCTGCCCTTTATTTGGGAGTTTGGGATGAATGGAGCTCTCAGACCTGGCTGTGGGCTTTGAGGGCTGCTGCAGGGCCGAGAGGCTGCTCCTGGGTTCTGTTAAACTGTGTGTGGGGCTGGACTCTTGTGCAGCCCCTTCTGGGCCTTTGTGTGAGCTGTAGGACATCTTTTCATGGTGTTCTTCCTGGCCCTCTGGATACACCCCTGTAAAATTTGGTTATTTGGTGTAAAACCATTGCATTTCCTGAGTGCAGGGCAGATAAGATTTCAACAACAGCGTGCATCAAGTTGATCCATTTTTCCAATGAAACCCTATGGGTGTGGACATGCACTGATTAATAATTCCCTGATGCATTCCTAAAGCTTCTCAGCTTTTTCCCACCCAAGCTCCACCAGCAGCTGCTCCTCAGGTTGGGTTTGGAAAACAGGAGCCAGCTTTGGTTCCCTTTAGAACGAAACAAAGCTCTGCCTCCTCCTCCTCTGTGTCCTCCCTCCCTCTGCCTCCTCCCCACAAGCCATGAGGATTGGGGATTCTGTTTTCCTTGGGTGGATGGAGCTCTGTCTGCAGCAGCAGGTCCAGCTGCTCCCAGCCTGGAGCTGCAGGTCCGCAGGAAATCAGCTCATCAATCTCTGGCCCCACCTTCCCAGCCCTCCAGCCAGGCTCTCCCAGTGTGAAAATGATGATGGAAATAGCCAGGGGTGGGAAATGATGATTTAAAAGGGGTAAAAAGGGATATTTGAACTATTGCTGACTGGGACCTTGACAGAAGGAAACTGAATTTCTTCTGGGTCTTGGGAGCGTGTGAGGAAAGGTGCTGAACATCTGGAGTGATTTAGGAGTTCTGGGCTGTTGTGCTGGAGCTCAGCCTGAGGAACTGGGCTGGGATGGGGGGAAAATCCCCCCGTGGCTTTTGGCTGGAGCTGGTGCAGGTTGGGTGTTCAGAAGGTCCATGTCCACCTCCCCCAGCGATGGCTGTGGTGGCCCAGGACATTTCAGGCAGCCCTAAGGGTGTTTGAGGCATCATCTGAGTGGATTTTCTGCACTTCCCAGAACTCCTTTTCAGATTGGAAGGAAACCCCAAGCCCCAGAGGTTATTTTGTTTCATCTCACACAATGCAAATCAACTTCCCAGCTTCCCTTTGGCCTCATCCTCATCCAAGACCTTCTCCTCCCACAGAATCCTCCTTGAAGAGGTGAACTAACTGGGTGAAAAGAGCTTGTTAACAAATTATTTTTAATAGGCCTCTTTTTTTTCCATGTTGCAATTCCTTCCCATATTAAAAGTGCAAAAATAGAAAGTTTTAGCTCTGGTTGAATGACACAGCTCTTTCCTTGTTTATTTTTTTCCCTCTGCTTTAACCCAACGAGAAGTGTGGGAAAAGGAAAAAAAAAAAAAAAGAAAGAAAGAAAACCCTTCAACAAACTGGTCTGTATCAGCCAGGAACATATTTAGAAAAAATATTTGCATCTGATTTTTTTTCTCCAGCCACCAGCAAAAGCATGAAAAATAGTAAATAAATAATCTGTTTTCATGGCTTTTGCTGCAGGGAAGGGATAGGGAAAGGACAGGGGAGCAGAGTGTGCTGAACCCTCTTATATCCCTGGATCTCTGTTCAACAGCTGCCTGAGGATGGGATAAGGGAATGGCTTGGGCCTGGAAGAGGGTGGGTTTAGTGGGATATTGGGAAGGAGTTCATCCCTGGGAGGGTGGGGAGGCCCCGGCACAGAGGAGCTGTGGCTGCCCCTGGATCCCTGGCACTGCCCAAGGCCAGGTTGAACGAGACTTGGAGCAGCCTGGGACAGTGGAAAGTGACACTGGATGAGCTTTAGGGTCCCTCAAACTCCCGAAATCAGCGGTGCTGCTGTCCCGGGGTGACCATGTCCCCTGGGGATCCGCAATTCCCTGCCAGCAGCTGTCTGTCTGTCTGTCTGTCCCCATTCACACCCGCGAGGATTTAGGACCTCGGCGAGCTAATCAGGAGCCGCTGCCGGGGAGAGAGGCGTGTTATTTAATTAGCTGCACAATGGGCTGGCTGGGAGGCACGTGGTGGCTCTGATGGCAGGAGATAGATGTCCTTTTAGCGGGGCTAATTGTCGGGAAATAGCGGGGGCTTTGTTCAGCCCCAGCGTGGGCTCTGTGATCTCGCAGAGCCCGGGGGCTGCCCGCTTTATAATTTTAGACAGATCTATTCAAGCCTGCCCTGCAGCGCGGGGCCGAACAAGCCGGGCATTGTTGCAGAGCCAGGAGCGGCGGCCAAGAAAACCACCCCGAAAAACCCAAACACGTGTAGGGAGGAATATTTCCCCGGCGTTTATTCACTGCCAGGCCAGGTTGCCAAGGGCGGACAATTGCGGGAGAGGAGGTTTCCAGCGCCGAGAGAGGGTTTTTTCCTCTTTAAAATGCTTTTGCAGGCGGATCCCTCATCCCGGGAGCGATTCTGGGGGTGTCTCTGCTGGCAGAGGCTCTCCGGGGAGCGCAGCTCCAGCGCTGTGGGTCTCATCCCTGGATTTCTGTGTACACGGGATACTCCTGCCCACCCCTAAATTACCTCTCTAGACTGACTGTGTGCACCTGTCACCTCACGGCCTTGGCAGGACAGTGGTTTGGCACCTTGGCTGTTGGATCTTGGTTGGATGTGCCTCCTGTGGAACAAGGGGTTGAAATCCCAGTTCTCTCACCCTCAAATCTCTCTCGGGAGAGACTCCACCATGGTCCCCAGCCCCTGAGCTTTTCCTTTGGGACTGCTGAGCTCCCGGCTCCTTGGGAATGGAGAAAGTGTCATTTAAAAAAAAGGATGGTGGCACAAAGGTGGAAATACTGACCAGGAATTAAACTTCCATCATTTTAACTCCTCTGTCCTCGCCCCGGCATTAACCTGGGGGTCAGTCCTGGGGTTTATTTTCCTGGGCTGATCACTTCCAACTGGCTGCAAACATGGGATTTTCCTGGGAGTTGCCACTTCTCAGGCTGTGGATTCCATACCAGAGCTTGGAGCTGGACTGCCGTCCCTTGGGACAGGTGTTTGGTGAAGCAGTGGGTGGTGTTCTGGTGGTGATGGGTTTTTGAAGGGCAGCTAAGTGTCAGTGATCACAGTCTGGCTGTCAGGAAACCATTTGTGAGCAACGATTCCTTTGCCTCTCCTTTGTGATGCCTCTGCATATTCCAGGGAAGGGAATTTTAAAGGCTGGCAGGGATCAGCTCAGTAAGGAGAGACTGGTGAATGCCAAGAGTGCAGCCACAGGCAGAGCTGTGCTGCTCAAACCTGAGCAGGCTGCTTTGTTTGTGCTCTGGAGGAGAGAGAGCTGAGGCCAGAGAGATCCGAGCAAAGGCGAGAGAGGTGTCCTGCAGGTGAGATTTGATGTGTATCGGCTGCACGGTGAAATTGAGAATATTGGGAGCTCAACAGCAAAACCCTTCAGGATGCGTTTACCAAGAGCTGAGTGTTGTGACTTGAGGGGAGTGGGAGAACGTCCGGAGAGCAAAAAGTGCTGCAGAGCAGCTTATGAGGATTTTCCATCCAGCTACTGCTTCCAGCAGGGACACGAGTGAGTGACAGCACCCCCGGCAATGGAATTCCCGTCAGGATGGCATTGCCGGAGCCCCGAGCAGGAGCAGCGCCTCTGGGAATCCAGGAGCAGGAGGCATTTGGAGATGCTCAAGCAGCCTCCAAGGCTGGCTCGGGGTCCCCCGGCGTGTGACGGGGCTGTGGCTCTGTGTGACCCCCGTTGGCCACAAAGCGGCTTTTGTGAGCCCTCCCCGCCGGGAGTTAATGAGAGCAGGAGCCGCGGAGGCTCGGAGCCCGGGGACAGTCACTCACAGGGGCGCTTTGTGGCAGCGATGGCTCGGGGCTGGGCCGGCCCGGGGCTGGGGATCCCAGCGGGAACACTGCCCTGCTTCTCCTGCAGCCGGAGCCCAGGCTGGGGGCCTCGCAGCGCCTCCAGCCCCACGGCCAGGGGACCCCAGGCCAGGGAGCAGCCAGGCTCTGGGCACGGTCATCACCCCCGGGACCCCTGCGCTGGGTGTGGGAGCGGCTCGGCCCCCGCAGGGCACGCGCAGGATGTGCCACTAACGAGTCCTGCCCGCATGCCAGAGCCAAAAACGGGAGGCTGGAGTCAGCAGGGCTAATCCAGCCTCCTCCTACCAAAATACTCCAGTACTTCCCAGCTATTGCGGCGCTTGAAGGAATTTCTCGTATCATTTTAAATTCCAGGAAAGGTATCTCCCAGGGGAACGGCCATGGCAGCTGCCTGCTCTTTCCTCTCATTGCACAGGGCCACCTCCACACCCAGGGCCACCTCCCTGCTCTTTCCTTTCTTGGAGTGGTGGCTGCTGCTCCTTCCAACAATGTCCCTGTTACGATAAATCCTTTCATGTCTCCGTTTCTCCCTGGAGTTGCAGGACAGATTTTTTTTTTCTTTTTCCTTTCCCCTTTGCTCCTGATTTTTGTCTCATGCCCTCTGGGTATTGTTTACTTGACAAAACATCAAACCCAATCCCTGACCGCTCGCGGTCATTAAAAATCCCATGGCAGTTTTGGGGAAGGCTCCAATTTGGCTAATTACGTTCTGCCATAAATATCCCCCTGCAGTTTTAATTGGATATGGTGTTCTTCATTTCCTGGCCATTACAGCTGGGTGGATGCTCCACGTTATTACGTGGCCGTTACATTTCACCCCATGTTTTGGGAGCAGCGGCGCACGGAAAAGCTCCCCCTCCAGACCAGAAGTTCCACCTAATTCCTGCTGGAATGACAATGGGGAAATGCGAGGGAAAGGAGAAGCTGTCCCAGCTCCACGAAGTCTGAAGGAGAGCCAGCAGCTGCCCTGGGCTGGGACAGGAGGGAATTTGGCCGTGGAGAAGTGGAAGAGCCATCCCAGCCGGAGCAGAGGTCATGGAAGGGCCGACCCCGCGCTCGGAACTCACAGCAAAGTCTCCGCTCTCCCGACACCTTTCCTCAGTGCTAAATGAATAATAATTATTGTTGTTCTGTTGGCCCAAGGTTAGTCAGCGGCTCTGGGAACAATGGGGCACGACTGCCCATCCTTTCTTTGTTCCCAGCAGTGGCAAACAGTGGGGCTGCGCTGCGGAGGGAGGGCAGATGGTTATCGCCCATCTCTGGGCCGCAGGGCCGCTCTGCAGCCCCCGCCCTCCCTCCCCGCACTGAGCTGGATGGATGTTAGCGCTCCGTAACGACACAGTGGAAAACGAGCGTGAGACTTGGATGGGGAAGAGGAAAGATTTTCCTAAAGCCTGTGAGCAGCAAATAGGAACCAGTTGCTGAGGCGAAGTCATGTTTGGCAGGTCTTGGAAGGGGAACGGTCACATCCCAGCTGAAGAAACTAATCAATGGATTCCTTCCATGCCTTCTGCGAACACTGAGCCATTGAGCGGCTCAGCTGGAGCTCAGAGCCAGGGCTTTCATGTTGCAGCTCTGAAGTGAACACAAATTAAGGCGGCTGTTGGGATGGAGTTCGAAGGAGAGATTCAGCTGCCCTGGGAGGAAACCTCTGTCCGCAGCCACTCTGTTCTCTTCCTGCCCTTTGGGGATTTTTACCCTCGTGTTACTTTTGGAAGCTTTTCCAGTTTCCCTGTGTGTAGGGGCTGCACCAGCAAAATGGAGCACAGATTTGGGGAGGCACAAGGGGGTGAGGCAAAGCTCAGAGCTCCTCTGCAGCCACCCTGCGCCAAGCTGGGTTCAGTGTCATCAGCTTTGTGGGATCAGGGCTCAGCCAGGATGCCAGGAGCGTGTGGATTTCTCCTAATAAAAACCACACAAGCTGTGAGAAAGGTCTTTATTAGCACCTCTGTCCTGGTCCAGAAGAGAAGGATCTCCACTACAGGTGCCCTGGAGTTCAGCCAGTCCTGGAGGCTGTAACACTGCAGGAGAGGCTGAGCCAAAAGCACTGGCCCAGGGGAACAAGGCAAAAGCAGCGACATCACAGGGCTCCAGCTGCCTCCTCTGTTGCTGCGTGCCAGTCTGTGGCAGCTCCATGCAGGGCCTCTCTGCCCAGGAGAGCCCTGTGCTGTGTGCCTGTCCCAGTCCGTGTCCGGGCCAGTCCCAGTGACCCCGCCGCGCCTCCTCCTCCCCTGTTTCGCTCCGGGGGTTGTGGTTTGCTGCAGCCGCGCTCCGAGCGCGGAACGATCCGCCCGGGGGGGTCATTTCCATACGGTTGGGACCGCAGGTGCTTTCTCCTGGCTCCGGCAGGCAGCTGCACAAAGCGGCACCCCCAGGCAGCCCCCTCCCCTCCCCTCCCGGCCGCGGGATCCCAGCCCGGCCGAGCGCAGGAAGGGAAGGACTTGGAGCTCTGATAACTGCATCAGGTTTCTCTTCCCAAGCCTGCTCTGGAGGGATCAGAGATCAGACAGCAAGGCAGCTGTTTCTCCTGAATCCCCTTTTGATTTTCAGCTAGAAATGTTATGCTAAATCTCCTCTCTGTAGTTTCTACCTTCAGTCGTTGCTGTACAGGGAAGAAAGAAACCCAAACCGGGGGCAGGTGCAAGCACATGATCCTGTCCCGGGGAGGGACCACATTTTATCCTTTCAGCCATCCTCTTTCCACCTCCGGATTTCCAGGTTCATTCCTGTGGTAGGTTTCAAACCACCAGCCCTGTGCTCGGCCTGAGCACGGCTCAGCTTCTCCCGAGCCCTCGGCAATCGGTGCAGGGAGGTTTCTCATCACAGCAAATCGCCGGTCCCACTCCACTGCTGCAGGAATAAAACTGAGCTTGCAAGTAAATTGGGATTGTCTATGAAACAGGGAATGTGAGAGGTTGTCACAGGGTGAGGAAGATGAGCTTTGGGCTGGAGCTCCCTGCCTGGCTTTGCCAGCTCTCAGCCCTCCTGCTGCTCGACCTGCCTGCCTTGGCACAGCCGAGGGTGCAGCCAGAGCCGGCTCTCCTCGCCCGGCCCCGGCTCCTCGCAGCTTCTTTCAGTTGCACAAACTCTCTGCTATAAATACGCCCTGGCTGGCTGAGAAGGGCCCCGCTGCAGAAGCGAAATAATCTGAGCTGCAGTGTTTGCATCTGCAGCGTTTGCATCTGCAGTGTTTGCATCTGCAGTTCACCTTTCGGGGCCTGGGGAGGTTTCAGGGGTGTTTGCAAGCAGGACCCCGGTCTATCCTAAGGACTGGGCGGTGTCTGTGACCCTGGGCAGCTGCAGGCCTGTGCTCACTTGAGCCCATCTTTGATGAGAGCAGCCTGATCTTTGCCGGAGTAGGAAGCTGTTAAAGACTTTCAGAGTGACAGAACCACAAGAGCTGGTTGCTAATGATTTTTTTTTCTCCTTATCGGTAAGCTGACATCTGTGAGTCATACTCTCCTTCTGCTGGGCCGTTTGTGGTCTGAAGTTTGTGCTACTTAAATACAATCAAACAGATTTCATGTGAAAACCAATATTCTTCTGTTAGTGCTGGCATGAAACTCATCTTGCATCTTCAAGATGCTTTTTATCCAGTCAGTTCCCAACTGCCTTTGGCCTCCCACCTGTACCAAGCAGGCCTGGGAACAAGCACCCCTGGCAGTCCCAGCACAGCACAATGTGCACTGCTCTGTGCCCCGGAGTTTGGATGTGCTTGTGGGTGGGAGAGGGTCAGGCTGCTCCAAGCAGGATGATGGGAATGTGATGGAAATGTGAGGAGATGTGAGCACGAAGGGGTGATGTGAGCTGAAGGGCTCACACTCATGTCGAGACAGGCAGGGTGAAGACAACTGGCCTGGCTTCAAGAGCCATCGCTTTCGGGCAGCGGCTCCAGCCAGGGCTGCCTGCAGCCAGCGTGCTCAGACTCTTATCCCGTGGTGTTTGGGGGCAGGGACACGAGCAGAGCTCGGGGCGGAGGAGCCCCGGACGCGCTGCCCCCGCTCCGTGCCCGTTCCCCCGCTCCGTGCCCGTTCCCCCGCTGCCCCCGCTCCGTGCCCGTGCCCCTGCTCCGTTCCCGTTCCCCCGCTGCCCCCGGCAGCTCCGGCTCCGCTCCCCGCAGCGCCGGGGGCCGGGGCCGCCCCTGGGGCGGGGCGGGGCGGGTCCCTGAGCCGCTGTCACCGCNAGGAGGAGGAGAAGGAGGAAGAGCAGAGGGAGGAGGGAGGCAGCGCCGGCCGCGCTGCCCCGGGAGCTCCGCTCCGCGCTCGGCGGGGCTCAGCCGCCGCCCCCCGCTCCCGGAGCGACGCCTCCGCGGCGCTGCCCCAGCCATGAAGGCGGCGGTGGATCTGACCATCATCAAGACGGAGAAGGTGGACATCGAACTCTTCCCGTCCCCCGGTGAGCGCCGCGTCCCCTCCGCGCCCCGCTCCGCGCAGCCCCGTCCCCTTCTCCCTGCGAAGGCGGCGGCGGGAGAGGTTTGGCCGGGGGGGAGAGGTTTGACCGCTGGGGAGGGGTTCAGAGAGGCCGCTGTGGGGGTTTTGGGGGGTGTCTTTTGGAAGGGAACAGGGAGCGCGCCCCGAGTCGCAGCGCAGCGGCCCCGCCCGGGCTCTGCCCGCTGCCGAAGGCGAATTGACTTTCCGAGCGCTTTTATGGCTTCCCACCCCCCTCCTTCTCTCAAAATCCATCCCGCCGCCCCTCCAGCCTCCTTTCCTCGTGCTCCTGGCATCCTTGCCGGGATGTAGGGAAGCCCGGCCGGCGGGCAGGCAGGAGAGATGCGCTCCCGCCCGTTCCCATCGTTAGCTGGGATGTGCGTTCCCCCCATCCCTCGCTGGAAATGTCTTGTGTGGTCCAAGCACTCGTGGTATTTGGGAAACACAACTCCAGCGGTGACTGCTCTGGTCTTAGCACGTTTAATCCAGGGAAACCCGCCGCTTTGATTTTTTTTTTTTCCTTTTCGCCCTTCTGGAGCTGGAGAAATGGGTGGAGGGAGGGTGCAGGGAGCAACACGTTTCTGAAGGGAGGCGAGAAGGGGTTTTTGTGCGTTGTAGCGGTGAGTTCAGCTGCTGCTGGCTGTGGTTACTGCTCCGAGCCGAGCTCTGAGCAGAGTGAGAGCTGCTGTTCACACACTGGCGGCGTCTCGCTGAGCCCGGGCTCTCAACTCCTCTCTGCCCTGCCCAGGCGAGGTAAAGGATGGAGCTTGGAGGATCCTCAGAAAAATAAAACAACCCTTTTATTTCTGCATAAAACGCGTCCTGTTGCTTCACCTCTCCCTGCTGCAACTCCCACTGTGCCAAACTGGAAGTTTGCTGGATTTCGTGCAGCGCCTGTGCGGTGAAGAAAATCAAATTAAATATTTGAGATGTACGTTTCTCTGCAGTTAGGGAGTTTCTAGGAAAGCCAGAAGGGAGGCACAGCTCCTCCAGGCATTTAGATTTTGGACTGCATGTGGAAATAAAATGACAGATGAGGGCTGGAGCCACACCGGGGTTGGTGCTTATACTTCAGTAGATGCTGGTGCAGCATCAGCTGGGCTGCAGAGAGTTCCTAAGTCAGCATCAGCCTGGGCTAAGGAGTGTCCAGTGCAGGAGTGTCTCCCTTGAGTGTCACCCTGTGCTGCTCAGAGGGTGCCAGCGTTCCCTGCCCCGGCAGCAGGGCTGAGCCTGGCTCCCAGCTGTGGGCTGGGGAGCACCAGGCTTCAAAATGCCCGGGAGATGCTGAGGATGCACCTACACAGCATCTGTGAGAGGCTGGAGTGGAGCTGAGGAGCTGTTTGTGCCTATTTCCTAAAACTTTGGTGACGGCTCATTCCTGCTCTTCAGCCCCTGAGGGCAGCCTGTTTGCTTGGAGGGGAGGAAAATGGGATAGGAATTAACACCTGGACCATCAGGGTGGGATGGGGTTTGCTTTTCACTCCAGAGTAAAGCATCTGTTTAAATTTGCACTCTCCTGCTGTGGGTGAGAGCTCCCACAGAGGCTCTGGGTGTCTGAGCCCTGGAGCACTGGAATTCCCTGGAGTCTGAAGGGAGGACTCAGAGTTTCACCCTTAAGTTCATTTTCTTCTGTCCCTGAAAGCTCTTTTGCAGCTGATGTCAGCAAACAGTTCTTAGAGCTGACCCAAAGTTTAAACTTGGGCAGGAAGAGCGCTGAAAAACACAACCCCAAGAGGCAGGAGAGAGCTGCCCCCCCCTCGGCCTCGGCTGCAGCCGCTCCTGTGCTGGTGGCTGCTCGCTGGGAGCCACAAAGGTCAGTGCTGTCAATTAGCTGGCTTAACCTCATTTCCCCTCCAGCTCGGAGAGAGCGCTGCAGCAGCTCTCTGCTTCGGTGGGATTGCTGGTGAGGGAAGGAGTGTGGATGCTGCTGGGATGTGTTTTGGGATCCAGCCATGCCCCGGGGGGAGGGGGGAACATCACTTCTCTCTGCTCCTGGAGGACTCATCTGCTCCCTCATGGCTCCTTCAGCCCTGAATCTGCCACCAAATGTTCCCGTGGTCCTTAATTCCAAAAGAACTCCAGCCCCTTGTCCCTTCACGAAGCATCTGGGATCCATGGGGTTAAGCTTGGGCAGGGAGGGTCCCTGCAGCCAGAGGATTTCAGTTGTGAAGGACGTTTGATGTGCCTGATGCCCCATGAAACTGCTCCTCTGTGTCCTCTCAGTGGCCAAACCAAACCCTGCTCCACCCCACACCTCTGCCTGCACAACTCCAGGGAGATCCGTGGTGTGTCTGAAGGGCTTAAAAATCACCTGGAAGGGACGTGAAGTTGTAGAAAACTCCCAAAGCCAAATCCACCCCCTCCACCCCCGCTATTACCAGCAGGAATGTGGGAGTGAGAGGAGTAGGTGAGAGCCAGAACCCCACGGTGGGTTCTCCATCAAGGTACAATTCTGTGTGCGTGGATGTTTTTAGGAGGATGTGATGGAGAGCGTGGCAACATCACTTGTGGTTGCACATACATGGCTGATCCACCAGTGGCTTGGTGGGACATTTTCTGAGACAGTAAAACCCCAAACTGTGCAAAATTCAACCCCAAGGGGAACTTCACCTGGGGGCTGGTGAGCACTGCCCTCCACAAATCACTTGTTTCCTGCAGCTCCACCAAGCTGCGTTTGCTGGCTGTGGGTAGAATGGGAAGGAGCTCCCTGGCCTTTGCTGGGAACAGTGGGAAGCAGCTCCCTGGCCCTTGCTGGGAACAGTGGGAAGCAGATCCCTGGCCCTTGCTGGGAGCTGTGGGGTGTAACTGGAGGCTCCCAAGCTCTCATTTCTTGCTAAGGAAGCTGAGGAGTTGCCACTCCCGAGGCACCAGAGTAGGGCTGTAATTCCTGGTGTCCTTCCTGGCCATGCCAGGGGGAGCAGGGATGCCGAGCTCCACGTCCTGCATTCAGCCCTCCTTTTGCCTCCTTTCCCTGGAGGTGTGTTAGGGGAGCAGGGGTGGGTTTGTTCCTGGAGAAAGGACTTGCTCTGTGCACGCACTGCACAGAAATCCGGGATTTTTGGCTTTTCAGCTCTTCCCATGCCTACCCTGAGGACAGCTGGGACATGGACACGTTGTTTCCATTGGCCTGTGCGTGGGTGGCATCCCAGGGGTGTGCTTTTATCTGGCAAGAACCTTTCCCTCTGTTTAGGATTTGGGACAACATCAGTTCGAGCTGAAGCAAGATTTTCCCTTCCAACCCAAGCCTCTGTAGGATTCTGGTTCTCCTGCTGCCGTGGTGCAGGGTCCAGGGAAGCTCTACACAGCTTCCATGCTGCTTTTGGATGTAGGACCTGCCTGAATCGTGCTTCTCCCCCTTCCCACAGCCAGGTCAGGCTTTGCTTTCACTTTCAGCGCAGACAGAGTTTGCATTTAAAGCGAGCAAATGCAGAGCTCCTCCACAGAGCCTTGCCGCGGGCAAGGGGCAGAGAAAATCCCTCTTCTTTAGATTTTAGGAGGGGGTCCTTCATTCTGTCCTCCACCCTGTCTAGTGAGGACAAGTTTGCAGCCATCCCCGGCTCCCAGGTGTGCATGGAACGGGGTCACAGCTGGATCAACCCGGCACGAGGGGGGTCAGTTTGCTGAGCTGGGCGGGGTAAAAGTGCTCAGGGACTTGGGACATTATTCTCACCCAAAAGAAAGGTTTGATCCTGCATCATCCTCACAGGACTGAGCCCCCCAGCCGTGTCAGCTGCCGTGTGGCTCAGTTTCCCCGCTGCTGACAGGCGCTGGCTCCTGCATGGCCACGTTTTCTTTCCATGCGGGATAAAACACAGCAGAGAGCCCCCAGCATTTCTCTCCCTGCCCTGGCACGTTCTGAGCCCCTCCCTCTGCCCGAGTGGCACTGGGACAGCGCTCACCTGTCCTCCCGGGGACACGCAGGATGCCAGAGCCTGGAGAAAGGAAAGCAGGGATTGGCGTTTCCAGGGATGCAGGGAATCGCACCCGGTTCTTTTGGAATGCTTTGCTCGGCGGTGCAGCCAAGGTGAGAGCTGGGCTCGGCTGGGGATGCTCTGTGTGGGCTGGAATCAGCAGCAGCGAGGCTGAGGCTCAGAAACGGAGGGCTCCGGGCTGCTCTCGCATTCTCGCTGATTGCCTGCGGAGGAGGTGAGAATTCAGCTGAAGAAGAGCAATTACCTCTGTATGCGCTGACAAAATGCCCATTACTGTGATATCCAGCCGGGATGCGGGAATGCGAGGTTCCCAGGAGGGGGGACCTCCTGCACTTGGCTGCCACCCGCTTCAGCTTTTTTAGTGTCAGCCTCACACCAAAGCTCCGAAAAGGGGTGGAAAGAGGGCGGCTCACGGAGCTGCCCCTCAGGGACACATCACCAAAGCGCATCCCTGGTTTTTAACCCGGGTCCAGGGAGGGAGATTTCCAGGGAACAGGCGCAAACCCCCGTTCCTTTCAGGTTTCCATCCCGAACTCCCCAAAGCACGCACCGAGTGTGTAATTACAGTGTCGTTACATGAAGTGGCCCCTAATTTGCCATGTAATTACAGCGTGCCATGCTTTGATGGGCCTTGCAGAACGCAGGGATAACACAGGCTTACGCTGGAATGCTGCACTCCAGCTCGCCAAAGCAGCTGCTGAGACATCCCAAGGTTTCCTGCACTCCCAAATCCAGAGCAGATTGCTGGCAGGCAGCGAGGGGCTGGGACGCCAGCAGGGCTGTGGCACGCTGAGCTTTGCCACGGGATTAGCACAGAATCCCAGAACGGTTTGGGCTGGAATCCTTAAAGATCTCATCATTCCACCTGGGAGACCTCCCACTAGCCCAGGGTGCTCCAACCTGGCCTTGGACAGGTCCAGGAACGGGGCAGCCACAGCTTCTCTGGGAGCCAGCTCTGGATTTGCTGCTGTGGGAGTGCAGAGGCTGCAGCCTCTGGGGTGGATCCTGCTGTGTGAGGAGCTGGGGGCAGCTGGATTAGGCTTAGGGTGCAGAGGTTGTCCCATAGATTAAACCTTCAGGTGGGTGTGGGTAAGACCAGACTGTCTGAGTACATGTCAGGGATGTGACCTGGCAGAGCTGTCACCCTCAACGGCTCTTGTCACTTGTGGCACCAGGATCCGCTGGGATTCTGGGGAAGAAGGGAACAAATCCAAGTGAATCTGTCCCAGATAAGGCAGGAGAGTCTTTTCCTTCTTTCACTGTCAGCTGGTCCTTGCATGGCACAAGGTGAGGGAATTGCATGGTTTAGGACAGCAAATGTCACTGCTGTCCCTGATCCAAAGGATGGAGCTCTGGCACCCTCCAGGCTGCCCAACCTCGCCTGGTGGAGCACCTGTGCTGGGTGGAATGTGCCAGGATGCTGAGGAGGTGCACAAGGAGGGGCTGATCTGCTCTACTTGAGCACTAAAATTCCCCTGGAGCCAGGGCCTGACTGTTCACCACCTGTGACTGGGCATCCCTGTGGGAATTGGGATATTCCATGGGTGTAAGGCTGTGCCTCTGTAGGCCAAGTCCTGACTCCCCAGTTTGCTTTTTGGCTGGGAGTTCCTGGTGGATTCCAGTGTCTCTCCAGTGCTTTCTGGTGCAGCTCCAAGCCCCATCCCAGCAGGAGCCAGTGGCACTATCTGCAGCTGATCTGAGCAGCACAGCTGTCTCACAGCCAAAAATCAGGCCTGCAGCCCTTTTTTTGTAACCCCATGCCACAGTTATCCATCTCAGCTCTTTTGTTCCTCTTCCGTGACTAAGCTGCTCGCTGCCTGTGTTTCTTTTTTTTCCCCTTTCATTGTGTAGTTTATAATCTTCCAACGAGATACAGACAAAAATTTGTTTGCAGCGCTGGCCAAGAAGGCTCTTGTTTCCCTGGCACAGGGCCATGCTTACATCTCCAGTCAAAATACTGCTGGTTAAACAATAAATATTTATTGATTCTCCTACGAGCTCCTACATTTTTTCCCAGGTGCAGTGGAATTTGAGGGGGGAAAGCACTTGAGTGCTGCCCATGGCAGAGCTGGGAGATGGCTCTGGAGATAATGAGCCTGGCCCAGACCTCCTCCTGCAAAGGTGACCCCTGGAAAACTGGGACGGGTCCTGCTGCACAGCCCTGCAGAGCTGCTCTCATCTTTCCAGCCCAGCGTTCCCAGGTTTGGGGATTTGTGCCTGCAGGCTTCCGTGGCAATGATGGGAAAATGTGGATATCCACAGTTGCTTAATTGTGCCTGAATATCTCCTGGAATAGGGAAGAGACAGTCTGGGATGGAACAGAGTTGGAGGCCAAGTGCACAGAGATGGCAAAAAAAGATAGAAATCCTTGAATCCCAGAGTGGTTTGGGTTGGAAGGGACCTTAAAGCTCATCCTGCCATGGGCAGGGACACCCCACACTGGACCAGGTGGCTCAGGGCCCCATCCAGCCCAGCCTTGGACACTGCCAGGGTGGTTTCAGTTTGTAATTCGGTGCAAAGGCTCAGCCACGGTGTCTGAGGGCAGCCCCAGCTCTGGAGCCATTCAGGCTGCAAATGTTGCCCTGCAGAGCCTGAGCCCGGCGCGCGTGAGAGGTGGGGGCAGAGCCTCTGCTGCACTCAGAGCTGCTCCAAGGTGTTCCCTCCTTCTCCAGAGGGGTGGCTGCCTCAGAGTAGCCCTGGATGGATCAAACCTTGCTCTCTCACTTCTGTCTCTTTCTGAACTGAAACTCTGCATTTTTATGTTGAGGTTTTGGGGTTTTTTTCACTCAACTGCCAAAAATCCAAGACCTGATTTGTTCCTCTGTGCCATGAACAGCACCAGCTCCTGGGAGCAATGCCCCCTGTGCAGGAGCAGGCAGGTGACATGTTTTTCCCTGTCCCCTCCCCTGGCTGTGCTGCAGTTTCCTGGCTCCCCAGGCCGTGTCCTGCTCTGTGCAGGGCAGGTGGACACGGTGTTTGCAGGAAAGCAGGAAGCTGGTGCAGCACAGCCCTGCAGTCCCACATCTGGTTCCTGGAGCCCGTGGATAAAAATAACCTGCCAGAAAAATATCACAAACTCACAGAGAAACAGCAGCCTGCTTTCCCAGAGAGGAAAATCCCCTCATTTCTGTGGCTGCCTCTGCTCTGGGAATGAGGATTGGAGTCATTGTGACAGCCCCGCTTGTGGATTGGGATGTGCAAAGTCACAGGGCCCTGTCTGGGTCTGAACTAGGCTCTGGGGCTGGAATTCCCATTCATTCATCTCCCAATTGCTGCTGGGCACAACAGCAATACCTGCTCCAGCAATTCCCAGCTTTTTTTTCCTCATGTTAAACCTTCCCTAGAAAGGCAGAAGAGGCAGAGACCTCCGGCTCAGGTGGCTGGTCCAGGAACCCCGGGGTTATTTGGGCTGGAACAAATGTCCTGGGAGGATGTGCAGGGAGCTCTCCTGTGGGCTGTAGCTGTGTGCAGGATCTCTTCCCACTGAATCCCATGTTTCTGGGATGGCTGTGGGGCTGCAGGCTGCCTCCTCACCCCAGCTGAGCATCCAGAGCCTTTTAAATGAACAAAACGCATTTTCTTACACGGAGGGGATCCTAAATTGGCTCCACATGGATTCTGTAGGTTGTCACACTTTCCCGGAGGGTGATGGCATGAGCAGGAATGTGGGATTGATGAAAGAAGCCAGACACTGAGTCAAAAGCTCCCCCTCTCCCTTTGCCGTGCCCCCTCTCCCCCCATCTCATCTCAAATACTTGACAGGATTCCAAGGCATTCTTCACATGGCTGGTGGGGAGCACAGGAGAAGCCAGCCCAGGGGCTGGGCTTGTCTTTGAAAGCTTTTTTTCTAAAATTTTGGGGCCTTTGACCCCAAAAGATGTTGAGGAAAGGCTTGATGAGACCTTGTTTTTAGGGAAACTGAGGCACGGCACTCCCATTCCGCCACACCAGGGAGGTGGGAGCATCCTCAGCTGGGTGCTCCAGGTGTCCCTCTACTTGCAGGATTCCCATTCTCCATGGCCTGTGCTCACTGTCCAGCTCCTCTGCATGAGATGGACCCATCCACCTCCCAGAATTCCCAGTCTGGGGGTGCTGGGTGACTGGGGCAGGCTCAGCATCCCTCGGGAGCCAAGTGTCTGGCACAGCAGGATGGGCCTTGCTGGGATTCCACTGGGATTCTCCTGGGATGGCCTTGCAGGGTAACACTGCTGACTCAGGGAAGCTGCCACAGCCACCAAGCTGACCCCAAAAGCTGGAGCTGGACACTGGGCAGTGCTTTGGGGGTTGTTTTCGGTTGTTTTCCCCCTGTTGTCAGCACTTTTAATCACAATTATCAAACTGTGGCTTTTTGACCCACATGAAAGTTTTGGGTTTTTTTTCAGAGGTGCCTGTGTGTGTTTGTGCAAAGCCACTGAATTTTGGTCACTGCTCTGGAAGCAGCAAAGGGGATTTTTGTTTTCTTACCTTTTAGTTTTGAGCAATTGTTTACTGAAACCTGAACCCTCTGAAGAAACAACTCGCAAAAGCTGAGTAGCCCTGGCTTTTTCCACTGGAAAATTAAAAAAAGATGGAACAGGACACGTGAAATTTGGGTCTTTTTTTCCCTTCTTTTTTTACCCATTATTGTTAGAAGCGGTTTGAAAATGCAGTGCCAAGAGCTTTCTCTTTTCAAGTGCTCGAGGCACGTCACCCAAATGCTCCATCCCTCAGACTGCTCCATGAGGTCGGAAAACGCAATTCCTCCTGTTCTGCAGCTGGAAATGAGGAAAAACTCCTTTGCTCAATGCCTGGCATCAGCCGCAGGCAGCAGAGGAGCCCGGCAGGTTGGGGGCAGCACAGCGGTGCCCCCAGCCCGTGGCATTTCCCTGCCCATCCTTGTGAAGGGCTGCCAGGAAGCTCGGGCTCGCTGTCCGAGCTTGTGCCGGCTCCTGGGAAGGCTGGGAAAGTTTTCCTCTCCAGCGGCAGCGGCGGGGTTTGGGACTCGGAGCTGTCCCGGTAGCCGCGGCCGCTCCTCATTGGGGCTCTTTCCATCCCTTTAAGCGGCTCCAGATTTGAATTTGGCTCCCAAGGCCGGCACATGAAAGGCCCCGGCCCTGCGCCTGTTTGCCTTCGAGCGGGATGACTCGCACCATTCCTGCTTCCAAGCAGCCGGGCCCGGAGCAGCCGGGGCCATATGGATCCTATAGAGTGACCCGGCAGAGCGGCACACAGGGATGGGGAGGGGAGGGACCAGGAGGGGCTGCCCCGAGCTGTGGCACCCCCGGGCCGGATCCTTTCCCCCTCTTTGGCGTCTTCACAAGGGCTTCTGTCTTCCGTGGCCGCCCGTCCCAGACAGCCACTGAGAGCCAAAGTTCGGCTGAAAGAAATTTAAAAATTAAAAGAAGAAAGGAAAAAGGGGGGGAAAACCCCGGAGGAAAAGGATTAAAGGGAAGGGCAGCGCAGGGGAGGATGATGTGCCTTTAAGCCGCGTGTGTAACTGCTCGCTAATCTGGTGACTAACTCGGTGCGCGGCTGCCAAAGCCGGGATCCATCCCCAGCCCAAGGCTCGGGAGTCATCGGGTCCCCTCCCTGCCCCATCCCGCGCCCCGCCGGGCGCCAGCCCCCCCCGGCCCCCCGCGCTCCCCGGGGCAATTTATTTACTCATCTGGAGGGCACAGCCCCGGCGGTCTCTTGACTCAGCAGTCCGGGGCCGATGGGAGCTGCGGGAGCAAATTCCAGGCAAGAAATAATCTCATGACTTGTCTCGGAAAAGATTGCTCCGCACAGATCCCTGACGGTCACGGAGCGCTCCGTGCCGGCCCCTCCGGCAGGGCCTGAGCAGGCTCCCGATTTCCCAACCTCGGGCAGCCGGCCAAGCATCCCGGGGGGACTCACGGCAGCTTTCTCCCTTGGAAAAACAGGGGTGGATTTGGACAGAGGGGATGGCACGGGTGCCTCGGGGCCGATGCCTGTCCCCTCCGGGGAGCTGGAGCTGGCTGGCAGGGACAGGGAGCCCACAGCTTGGGGCTGTGTTGGTGTTTGGGGATTTCCTCCTTTTCTTCCCCTCCACTTTCCAGGGAGGGTTTAAGCCCTTCCTTCATCCCCAGGCAATTTTGGTTCCTCCATCTGTGTTTTTGCCCAGGCACTGGCAATCACCTCCAGGAGGGCTGGCACCAACAATGACTTTCGAAGCACATTTATCCTTCGGGCTTTTTTAATTTTTTTATTTTTTTCCCTCCTGTTGGCTCTTTCTCATCCTACATTTCTCTCATCCTGGTCTTTTTTCTCCACCTCCTCCCCATCCAGAGTCACTGGAGTTCCATCCCTCTCTGAGGGCTCTTTGGGAGGTCTGGTCCCTTCCCATGGGCACTGGGAATGGGGTGGGATTACACCAAGTTGGGATCTTTACAAACCTGCATTTTTCTGGGGGGAAAGCCCCGGGGGTGGGCAGGGCTGTTGGGCTCCTGTGCCTCCTCCTCAGCTGGGATCAAGGAACACAGCTCCTGGGACCATCCCACCTCCCTGCAAGGGAGCCGGTCCAATGCACAGTGCCCTTGGAGATGAAGGGAGAGGAACCAGCCTTGGATCACTCCTGGAGCTCCAGGCCAAGCTCCCAAGGGAATCTCACACCCCTCAAACCACACATCCAAGTCACTGCCAAAGCTCCTCCGGCCTCGTTAGGGTTGATGGAGGATTCCTGGAGTTCCTGGCAAGGGCTCCCAGCTCCCGAGTCCCAAATGCCGCCCCCTCCGCCCCCTCCTCCACTGGGCCTCTCCTGAAGAGTCTCTTGGCTTGAGCAGCCGAATTCAATCAGCCCTTTCACCATCTGCTCCCAGGCACTTCTGCCGGGGAGGGCTCGGGGCCAGGGAGGCTGTAATTCCTTAATAGCTTCCGGATGCTTCGCGGGGTGGATGCGAGGCCTGGGAGTGTCTCAGCCTCTCTCCCCCAGCCCTTGCAGAGGTTTCCAAGCTCAGGCTTCCTCTGGGCAGATCCAAACCCCTCCAGCCACTCGGATTTATCCCTGCCTGCCCTTCATTGGTCCTGGCTGAGGCCAGGAGGTGACATAATCCCATCCTGGACAACGCTTGGCTCTGGGATGGGGATGACTGAGGCTGATGGGGCAGCCCAGCTCATCTTTGGCTGCCTTTCCCAGCTCACTCCCACCTTCATCTTCCCAGGGCTTGGTCTGGTCCAATCCCTGCACTGGTCCCTTCCCCGGTGGGAAGTTTCCTAGAAGTAGGAGCTGGAAAAGAAGAACTTCCTGGGGTCGATTAGGAAAACCCTTGTTCCTGTGTCTGAGGAAACCTGGATGTTGCATGGTGTAACACAGCTGGGCAAAGCCCAGGAACCCTGTGCTCAGCCTGGGATGGAGATGATTAATCTTGGGGCTCTCCTGGAAAATCCCCTTTGCTGGTTTTCTTGTCTGCTTAGAAATTATTAAAATTCCCAGGAGAATTGTTCCTGGGAAGTTGTGAAATGAAATGACTTTGGCACTGCTGTTCCTGAGGCTGGCGTGGGCTGCAGAGCTTTCCCAGCTTTCTCCCAGGCCCCTTCCTGCCTTCCATCACTGGGGGAGCTGAGCTGGGACAGGGGACAGGGAGGTGAAAAGGTGTAGGGCTGGCAGGAGCACCCAGGGATGGTCTTGTCCCTGGTTCTCTCCTGGCCCCAGGTGGGAAGCTCATCCTCATTCTCCTCTCAGCAATCCCTTGGCTTTCACAGCTTCCAGCCCAGCCAAGGGCTCCTGTCCTGTTGTGGCTGCTGGGATCACGTGCTGCTGTGCAGAGCCTGTGCTGGGGCTGGGGGGGACGTGCAGTGGGTGGGACACAAGTGGTGCCCGTGGAGGTGTCAGGGGGTGGCATCAGCAGAGCCACAGCCCCGAGAAGAGCCGAGGAGGTGGGGCTGGCTCAGGTGGCAGAGCAGAGGGAGCATCTTTCCCCTCTCCTGTCCAGCTGGTTCTCCATCCCCTCCCTCCCTGGGAGATGCAGCTTGGGAAGGTGCTTGGAGCACGTGGTGACTGCTGCCTGTGAGCTGCCCTGGGGTGGGTTTCAGCTGCAGGGGGGCTGCTGGGTGTGTGTGTGTATTTGAGTGTGTGTTTGAGTGTGTGGTGTGAGCCCTGGCCAGGGACACCCTCAGAGAGGGTCAAGGCACTCGTGAGGGCAAATCTTCAGGGCAGTAAGTCCAGGGCTGCAAAGGAGTCAATCCTTTGACTCACAGGGGAATTGGAGGCATGTGGATCGTTACTTGCCATCTCTTGGCAGCTGCCAGCAGAGCTGACTGTTTGCTCTAAAGAGTTATAAATAATTTTGTTGATTAAAATGATTGATTATCCTCGGTCTAATATTATTTAGGCAGAGCAAACAGCGCTGAGATTTACCAGCTGCTCTCTGACCTCCCAACCCTGATCTGTTTGCAGAAAGCCTGTGCAATTATTTGTTTGATTTCAAAGCTAAATATCCTAATCTTCCCTCTCCGCCTTTGGAAACTGCAACTGGCACCGGGACAGCTCTGGCTGATAAGGGAGGGCAGCCCTGGAGTCCCCGTGTGCAGTGACACTTCCCTGGGCACACAGGGGTGAGGGGGGACATGGGGAGCTGGTGGTCACAGGTGAGCACAGGGAGAAGCTCTTGGGCTTCTCCTCCTCCGTCTGCTCTGCACACACTCATGGAGCGCTGCCAGGTGTGTGGAAGGAAGGGAGGCTGTCAGAGCCCGGCGGAGAGCGAGGCTGTCTGTGGCACGGCAGCCGCATCCCGGTGCCATCCCTCTGCCAAGCCGCGACTTGCAGCTGCCATTGAGCAATCCCGGCCGTCTGGCTGGCATCGCCCTGCGGGGAAGGGGTGGCCGGGAAGGCTGCGGAGGAGGGGGTGGGACAGGCAGGAATCTGCAGCTGCCGAGCGGCGCAGGGCTCGCCCAGCGCCCGCCGCCCGGGGCAGCGAGCGGAGGTGACCCGGAGCTGCCGAGCCTCCCTCCCTCCCTCCCTCGTCATCCTCAGATCCTTGCGCATCGCTGCCTCCGTGCTGGCAGCATCCTACGGGGATGTTCTGGGCTTCAGGAAGCCGCAGGAACATCCCTAGGGACCTTCCACTCGGGGGTGAATGGACGCACCAGTGCGTCTCCACAGCAGGTCCAGCTCTGGCAAACATTCCCGGAGGATGAATGGGAGCTGAGGCTTTGATGTGGACAGACATATCTGGGGGTTTGAACATCATCCCAGCCCCAGGGTATGGCCACTGTCCTGCCATGTGCTGCCCTCGTGTCTGGCGTGACTCGGCCCTGGCTCGGCCCGGGGGCAGGGGCTGGGGCCAGGACTCAGAGGGATCAGTCTGCGCAGGGGAATCAAGGGAAGGCTGGGGAATTCCTCGGGACAGACACACTGGAGGTGTTTGGCTGAGCATCCCCGTGTCTAATCCCTTCCCAAGGCAAGGATAATTGAGGCGCCTGTTGGGACCAGTGAGTTCCCAGCAGCAGGGACAGCTCTGGAGTTCATCTGCCTCAGAAATGTCTCGTGTCCCGGTGATGGGCAGCACTAATGACGGGGTTTTATCCAGGGCATGGAGTCATTGCACAGGGATCATCAGGGCTGTGGGATGAAAACATCCCGAGCTGTGAGCTCATGCGTGGCTGCTCACAAAGCATGCTGGCACAGTTTGTTCTTCAGGTGTGTTTGAGCCGCCTTGGAGGGTTGGGATCCTTTGTGAGTGATGAAAGAGCTCAGCTTGAGTGAAGGTTCCTTGGCCCTTCTCCTGCTGCGAGGGGACAGCCCTGCCAAGAGATCTCAGCCTTCCCTTTTCACACTTCCCATCCTGACAGCATCTTCCCCACACAATGTTCTGCCAATTATCCTCAGCCTGGCCTTGCTGCATCCCTGCTCTCCCTTCCTGGGAGACTCTGGTGCGTGGTTTGGCAGCCCCAGCCTGCAGCAGCAGCTGGAGGTGTTGGACCTGAATCCTCTTTGTGTCTGTCCCTATTCCTGGATGATGATGAAGGGGAGGAAGATGAATATCTGCAGAAGAGTCTGAGGGGAAGGATGGACGGATGGATGGATGGATGGATGGATGGATGGATGGATGGATGGATGGATGGATGGATGGACGGATGGATGGATGGATGGATGGACAGATGGATAGATGGATGGATGGAGAAATGCTCCATCTGAACTGCTCAGGGAGTACCTTGGGAGCATTCCATGGGTGCTTCTGCAACCCACATCAGGGTTCTGGAATGGGTTCTTCCTTCTCTTGGGACAAATCCTCCAGTCCCGTCCCTTCTTCATCAAAGGTGCCAGACATGGCAACAATCAGCCTGGGACGTGAGGAGAGAACAGCAGAATTCCTGGGTTTAACCTGGCTGGAAGGGAGTGTGAGCTCTCAGGGTGGGTGTGGATGACCTGGAGCACCATGTCCTCCCTGAGTGCCGGAGCCCAGCGTGGGATTGCTCTGGAAGGGCTCCCACAGCCCTGGAAGCCTCCAGGGGCACGGCTGGGAGTGAGGGCTCCTGGCCCATCCTGGGGACTGTGAGGAATTTCAAGCAGCTTCTGGTGGCAGGCGTGAGCCCCATGGACACGCCGGGCTCTGTGCAGCTCTCAGCTCCAGCAGCAATATCTGTGCTTGTTTGCTCGGTGCTGAGCGCTGGGGCTTGGCAGGGTTTTTTCTCCCTTTTTCCCCCAGTTGCTGTTGAGCAATTCGAGCTCTGTGGGGCGTGAGGAAAGGAGCATCTCTGAGAGGTGGGGCGGTGCCAGGGGCATGACCTGGGCCGGCTGGTCACACCTGACCTGCTTCCAGCCGCGCTGGGTGTCCATTACAGGCTTCTGCAGGCTCCGGGACGCGTGTGTGCCCCCGCCCGGGGATTAGAGCTCTTTAGGCGCGGTCAGCAGGGATTAGGGCCATTATCCTCGGGGAAGCGTGGCTCACAGGTTTGCGCCAGCCTGGGAGGGTCCTCCCAGCCCTGCTGAGGAGCCGTCCCAGCCTGGAAGTGAGGTGCTAATCCTGGCTCCGGAGGGGCTGCTGCTCCTGGGGTATTCCATTGGGAAAGAGGGAGGGAAGGGCTCTGAGATGGTTGCGAGAAGAAGCTTTGCCTCCTGAGCAGGAGGGGTTTGGGCAGCTGGAGGTTGCTCCTCGCTGGCTGCAGCCTCTTGGCCCGGCTGTCTCCAGGGGTTTGATTAGCCTGGACTCTGCCCTCAGGCCCCCGGGCTGGGAAAAGGCTGGTGGAAGTTTTAGGATGCGATGCTGTTAAATCGAAAGGGATTGCAGAGGCCATTTAGAGCTGATTCAAGGGTGGGAGGGTCTCATGCTGAGCTGAGGGTGCTGCTGGAGCAGAACCACTCCAGCCTTGTAGTGCCTCATCTGAGAACCCTCGGATGGGTTGGGTTGGAGGGACCTTAAAGCTCATCTCATTCCACAGGCACCTTCACTATGCCAGGGTCCTCCAAGCCCTGGCCTTGGACCCTTCCAGGGCTGGGCCAGCCACAGCTTCTCTCAGCAACAGTGATGGAATTTTATTGATGACCAATCTTGTTTCTGACTTCTTTGATGGTTCCAACAAGTGCTGTTAAACCATGGCCACTTTGCTCAACCTCAGAGGTTGTGGAGTCTTCCCCAGGGTTTGCTTTATCCATCTGTGCTCCTTCCAGCAGCTGAAATGGGGATGATGGGGTGAGTCCCAGCTGAGGAAAGCCCCTGAGCTGCTGAAGGAAGAGGAGCCCTGGCCCTGCTGAGCTGGGGGAGCTTTCCCATAATAGCAGCGAGTGTTGACTCAGGGGTTGTGGTTTAGCTCAGCTCCAGCCCTGGCCTTTCTCTTGCACTTCATTCCCTCTTCTCTCCCACAAAAGCCAAGGACAGAGTGAGTTGCCCACCAGGCTGCTCCCCTGCAAGCTCCTGGGACTCTCAAGGATGCTGCTTTCCCAGGATTGCCATCCAACACCCACATTACAGAGCAGGGAGAGGGAGGGAGGAGAAGGAGCTGCAGCCTGAGCAGGGCCGGCTGCAGAATCCTTTCCCTGGGCCTGGTTCCTCACAGCTGCCCCAGAGCCAAACCCAGCCCTCCCTCACCTGGGGCTGCTCTGTTTCCTCATGGACACGTCTCTCCCAAGCACCCCCAAGCCAGGGTGTCACAGGGCTGAACCCCAAAACCTGAGCAGAGCATCCCAACTCCTCACCCACAGCTGAACCTTCCCCTCTGGTGCTCCAAGTGCTGAGAGCCCAAACTTGGCACAAAATGCTTTTATCTGGACTTAGGGAGGACAGTGATCAGGCCCAGGTTTTAGGGGAAAGGCTGGCCCCCATGGCACACCACGTCTCCCTAAGAAAACTGCTGAGGGCCGGAAAAAAGCCGGCTTTGTTGGGCTTTCTGCAGCGCTAAGCACTGTGGGCTTTCGGTTTCCTCTCTTGTTTTTCTCTTGAAGCACAGCTTTCATCTCACAGTATTTATTTTTCACTGCTTGAAGGAGGAAAAAAAGGACTTATTTTTCTTCTTTTCTTTTTTTTTTTTTGAAGAAATATATTTATTTTAAATTAAAATAGCAAATGTCTGCACCTTTTGTGCCATCCTTGCAGTGGGGAGCAGGGCCAGTCTCTGGCAAGTTGCTGCAGGAAGGGGATCCAAATCTCCCCCTATCCCATCCCCCCAGCCCCAGCAAACACCTCTTGCTGTGCCTACCCCTGCTCCCCATCCAGATTTCTTCCTGGTCCCTTTTTTCCAGCTTTCTATCCCACTTTCCCTTTCCCCCCCTGGAATCTCGCTGCCCTTTGGGCCCGAGGAGCCCTAATTGGAACAGGCCGGCTCCTCTCCTGCTTCCTGCGTGGGAGTGAGAGGCAACGCTTGTGAAAACAGTTCAAAAGTGCACACAAATTTTTGCCTAATCCTGCCTAAATAACAGGGGGCTCAGCCAGGGTTGTTTGCCCCAGTGTCCCTGCTCCAGGGCGGGGGCACCTGGGAAAGGCAGAGCTGCCCGAGGGGCTGGAGGTGCCTGGGGGTGCTGGAAACCTGAGCTGGGGACTGGGGACGTGGTGGGGACATGGTGGGGACGTGGTGGAGACGTGGTGGGGATGTGGTGCCTCACTGGGGAGCGTGGGAAGGGTCTCAGCTCCCGGCCCCCTCTCCTCAGCCTCCTCTGATCCTGAGAAAGGTTCTGGGCTGCTGAACCCTCGCAGCTGGGGGACGTTGGGAAATGTGTGCTCCAGCTTCCCCCAGCTCCAGCTCTGCCCTGGGTTGGATGCTGGGGAAAGCTGGGACGCCGGGGGCTCAGGGCTGGAGTGGGAAACCGTGGGCTTGGTGGCCACGGACTCACTGTGGGCTCGTGGGAAGAGGGTGGGAGGGTGAACCCCTGTCAGAGCCTCTGGGAAGCTCCTGCTCCACCCTCATCCAGCAGTGGGGGCACATCCTGAAGTGTGGGCAGCTCCACAAGGATGGGATGGGGGCTCCAGGGGGATCTCAGCTGCCTCAGAGCTCAAGGATTGAGGTTTCTGAGGGACACAGGCACGAATTCATGGAGCCCTTGGATGCACAGTCCCTGCAAATGGTCTTGTTTGAAACCAACGTGTATCTTCCCCCTAATTTAAACATGGAATCCTGGAATGGTTTGGGTTGGAAGGGACCTTAAAGCCCCTCCAGTGCCATCTCCTGCCATGGGCAGGGACACCTCCCACTGTCCCAGGCTGCTCCAAACCCCATTCAGCCTGGCCTTGGACACTGCCAGGGATCCAGGGGCAGCCACAGCTTCTCTGGGCACCCTGTGCCAGGGCCTCAGCACCCTCACAGGGAAGGATTTCCTCCTAAAATCTAATCTAAATCTAAATCTACTCTGTTTCATTTAAAAGCCTTTCCCCCTTGTCCCCGTGCCTCTGCCAAGCCACACAAGGCCTGGAATCTCCAATGACATCTGTGTGCTCCAGGCCTGGGAAGGGGAGGCTGAGGAGACCTTGGGCTCCTGCCCTTGGTGTCCATCCATCCATCAGGGCAGGGACAGGAGGTGCTGCGGGATCAGGTGACTCTGCACTGACCCTCCCCATTTCCAGCAGCTACTGGGTGAAACCCCACACAGGGACACACTGGGGCTCTGATGGAAAAAAAAGTGAGTGGCCGAGGGGAGCTTGGAGGAGTCACTGACCCCGAGTGGAAACTCTGGTGAAAAATGACTTTGCTCCCATCCTTCTGCTCGGAGCATCCTTTTTTTTCCCCTCCCTGCCATTTATTTTCCTTCTGCAATCAGCTGCAAATGGCTTTGGCGTGCAGAGGAGTTCTCTGCATTTGAAGGTCAAAATCCCTAAAGTTTGTAAATCTGAGGCCTTTAAAAAGATCAGATGTGTGGAAATAGTTTATACATGCAGGGCCTGGTGGGAGCAGAGTGGGAATTTGGCTGGGAGATGAACTTGGTGATCTTGGCCTCTTTGCTCCTGGTTTTCTCTCAGGCTCCATGTGCCCCTGGGTGGGGGGTCTGGGCAGGTCCCCCTTAGCACAGAACCCATCCAGGGCAATGTCAGGGTGTTTTATCCTCTAGTCTCTCTCTCATCCCATCCCCAGGGATGTCAGGGAGCTGAAGGGGCCTGGTTTGGAGAAGCCACGGAGCCCCCAGATCCCTCTCTGCCTTGGAAACACACAGCCAGATTAAAGCTGTCCCCATGCGAGGCAAATTCTGCATCTCTGCTCCACAGATGCTGCAGATGCTGCTGACACAACTCTCCAGGGTTACTGCAACTCCTGGCAGAGTTTAAAAATCAAACCATAACTCCCTGCCTGCTCTCCCAGGAGGGGAATCAAAGGCGGCTCTGTCGGCGCAGGACGAGGACATGGCATCCATGCAGCCCAGTGCACGTGGCAGCCGTGTCAGGGGGGCTTTGATGGGCTCGTAAAAACCAGCCAGAAATCCCAGTCTGGCCCCTGCTGCTGAGCTTGCTTTTGGGATTAAAGCCCCGGCATTCCTAAGCTGGGTTTAGGTGGAACAGCTGGGCCTGGTGCTGGCTCCCGCCCCGGCCCCTGCACACCGCCCTGTGCTCTGTGGGCAGTGCTAAAGGAGAGGTTTTATTGGTGCAAGGTTTGATTAAAATCTTGCAAACAGGTTTCAGATGGCACTGAAAGCTGATACTGGGGGCGGCTTAGCCGGGCTTGTTGCTTTTGTTCCTGAAATTCTGCTCAACTCTGACCTTTAGGCATCCCAGACTGGGGGCGAGGGGCTGGAGGACATTGCCAGGGCTGGGTTTGCCTCCGTGAAAAGGAATTTCCCTGCACCCAGCAAAGTTCATAGGATATTCCAGGTTGGAAGGCATTCACAGGGATCACTAAGTCAGACTCCCGGCCCTGCACATAAACCACCCAATTTTTAAGGAAATACTGAATTATTTTAATAAATTCAGCACCTCCAAAGCAGAAGAGGCAGAATTTAGAGTAAAAACTGCCCATCCACCCCATCCTTCTCAAGCCACCCAGCCAAGCCTTGTCCCCAAACACGTCTGCAGAGCTTCACACCCACGTTTGGTTTTCCCTGGGTGAGTTTCCCCCAGCTCTGGGACACTGCTGACCCAACCTGCAGGCTCAGGGCTTTGGGCCTACTTTGTCCTCAGCAGAAATTTGCACAAGGGGCTGCAACCTCACAGGAAAAAAGCAGATGATGTTTCATTCCTAAATCTGCCGAGCACAACATATTTTGCAGAAGCCTTGAAATGCACATTTGGGTTGATTTGGGTGTTTAAATAGAAACTGTCCTCTGGCATGTTTTTTTTAATTTTTTTTATTTTGGAACAGTCTGTTTGCTTCCCTGTGACCTCTCCCTGGGAATCACTTTTAAGTCTCCCCTGTTTTGACAGGTTGTTTGTGCAGAGCTCAGCGTTCACCTTCCTAAACAGAAATCTTATCCTCCTGCTACTGAAAAATTGATTGGCTGGGTCTGTGCAAAGCCAACCCCATGGATCCTGCACGACCAAACAGCAGGATCAGGGATGGGCCCTTGCTATTGCAGAGATAAAAACACCATTTTTCACCCCGCTCTTGGTGTCTGGCCTGGGGAGCTCACCTCCACACCGGTTTTCATGCGTGAATCAGTGTTAAAATTGGGGTTAGAACTGTTTTCTCAGCCTGGCTCTGACTCATCTTCCCAGGGCAGGCAGGAGCTGCTGTTGAGGCAGGCAGAGGGAGCAGATTCCTGGGTGGTCCCTGTGACCACAAGCAGAGGGAGAGCAGAGCATTCAGATGTAACTTGAGGATGAAGGGAAAGGGGCACTGAGCCACTTTCTCCCAGTGTTATCTCAAGCAGCAGATGGGGAACAGAGATAGCGACAGTGGCTGCTCATTTTCTGTGCCCTCTCCAGCCAAATCCAGTAAATAATGAAGTGTAATTTGCCAAATAGCCTTTGGATGTGGGATTTGCTTTCAAAGGTCCTGATCCTGCCACTGTGGAGGCAATCCTGGATTTCTGTGGCGGGCTGAGAGCAGGAATTGTGTCCTGAGAGACTCAGTGTTGGGAATTTCAGTGTTCCTTCCTGAGCCAAGAGTTTGCAAATCATTTATGGAGAGCCTTGAGGACTTGGTTGGAGGATGAGCAAAGGGAAGGGGAATTTTTGAGTTGGGGCTGAGAGGTGGAAGGGGCAGAAGTGGGGACAGAGAAGTTGCCTTGTTTGACTCAGCAGTGGAATTTCATTGGGAGCATCCAGCAGATAATTTGGGGATGTTTTGCAGCGCTGTCACCCCCACCCTGTGCTACAGAGCTTCATGTGGGGGTTTATCCATGGAATCACAGGACTGTTGAGGTTGGATAAGCCTTCCAAGATGATGGGGTCCAACCATCCCCCAGCACTGCCAGGCCACCACCGACCCATGTCCCAAGAGCCACATCCACACGTTTTTTAAACATTTCCAGGGGTGATGACTGCACCACTGCCCTGGAATTCTATTGACCCAACCCCCAGATTCCCACTTGGAAAAAAACCCCAGTGTTGGGTTGTTTGGTCTTCAAATGATGCCCATGAATTTGGCTGGGGAGGAGTTGAGTGGAGCAGGAATTCGGGCTGGGGCAGACTGGGAAGCAGCTGGGCTGGCTCTTCCCAGTGGCTGCAGCTCTGCTTCCATCCCTGACTCTGTGTATCCAGGAATACACCAACACTGCCTGGGACAAGCCCTCAGCAGCATTTTGCAGGTGTAAATGTTAATTAAATCAGGAGCTTAAGGAACTTGAAGCCCTGGAAAACTGCAGTGCCTGAGTTTCCACAAGGCACAGAATTCTTTGATTTTCAGTGTCTGCATCCAGATATTCATGAGAACACCAAAGATTTTGCCCATAGTGTCATTTTTCCACTGAGTTTTCATGGAAAATTTCCACCAGGCTGCAGAGCTAAACCAATCTCAGGTGGAAGATTTCCATATCTGCTGACCAAGTGCAATTTTTTTGGGATGGTAGTTGTTCAAGACTTTCCTTCTCCATCAAAGATGTTTTTCAGGAATTCAGAAAGTATGGGGAAAAGAGCCAAACCTCTATTCAGATATTTTGCCTCAAATTATTGCTTTTATTTGTGAGACTCTTTGGTTACAAAGATTCACCTCCTTCCAAATAAATCAGAAAAAGGGATTAAAAAAGGAAAGGAAGAGGTTCAGTCCTGGTCAGGATTTACTCCAGGCCTGGGTCTTGGCTTGGCCCTGCTGTCCCATGGGATGGCTGGTGTTGTCCATGACTCACCTGGTGCTCTGTGCTGTGGATGTGCATGATGTAACTCTGGGCTAATGTGGGATTTTCCAGCTCTTTGTTTCCCTTCCCCCCTCAAATGGGTATCCTGCCACTTCTCCATCCTGTCTCAGCCTGCTGTCAGCTCACTTTCTCATGGAGTTGTAGAATTATGGAATGATTTGGGATGGAAGGGACCCTAAAGCCCATCCCATTCCACCTCCTGTCTTGGGCAGGGACACCTTCCACTATCCCAGGTTATTCCAGCCTGGCCTTGGACCCTTCCAGGGAAGGGACAGCCACAGCTTCTCTGGGCAGGGCCTCACCACCCTCACAGGGAAGCATTTCCTAGGATAATGAATTTTCTGGGATTCTTTAATTTTCTCCTTGCTTTTCTTTGGACTGGGTGGTAATTCAGGGATGCTTTCCTCCCTCTTTCTTGCTCACCCTGGTGTGGGACTCTTTGCCTTCTTAAGTCACTTCCCAGGCTCCAGACACACCTGCAATGCTGAAGTCGAGCAGGTTGATGTCTGGAAAAGCCTTGATATCATCATCCAGTAGCACATTCCAGAAGTGTAGGGATGCCATGTGCACCTGGCTAACAGTCCCTGACATTTGTCCTCATGGCCACGTTTCTCTCCTGCTTCTTTCAGACATGGAATGTGCAGATGTGCCTTTATTAACACCCAGCAGCAAAGAAATGATGTCCCAGGCCCTGAAAGCCACCTTCAGTGGCTTTGCCAAGGAGCAGCAGCGGCTGGGAATTCCCAAAGGTAAGACATGGCTTCCCATGAACTACCAGGGGTTGCAACCCTGGATGCTGAAAATTTTAATCTTTCTGTGTTAAAAGATGCTGACCCTCAGGCAGGCACCACATTTGATCTGAGGCCTTGGGACAGGCTTCCAACATTGACAGCGCTGAGATTATGGGTGTGTGGTTTGTGGAAGTGTGTGATATCACTGGGTGAAAAACTTAAATTTAATACTTTAGTATACAATAATGTGTGTGTGAGCCAAGGTGGAGGATTTAAGATGTTGTCTGAGTCCTTCTTTTCACTTCCTTCTTCATAACTTTGGGCAGTTTTTGTGACTGGTAAGAAAAGTCCGCAATTCAGACCACAAGTAGTTGGCTACTGGGTTTAAAGTAAAAATAATTTAGGCTGCATTTCATAATTGGCTGATTTGTCCTTGAAAAGATGTGGTAGAGATAGATAAGGGGCTGCATTTTATGCTCAGTTAGCTGGAGTGCAGAACTCACCACTTGTGAGTCTTAAAAAGAAATTTGTCTCTTGTGCATTGAGTTCCTGGCTAAAAGCGAGGCTGAAAGGAAGCCTAAACCCCGGCACCAGGGTACCCACTGGGGTCGTGTCCTCCTTCCAGGCTGCCCACAATTCTCCCTGTCTGCCATCTCCCCCATTGGTTCTCACTGGGTGATGTTGCCTTTTGAACACCACCTGAAGCTTCTTGGAAGCTTCAGCTGGAAAAGCGTGGACAATGTCCACTAAAGAGAGAAGCAGCAAGGAACCTTTACCAGAGGCTGGTGACAGGGAGAAACCAAGAGAATTGGAGAAATGGGTGGGAAAAGGGGTGAGAGAAGTGATGGGATCTTTAGAAATCCCAAACAAATCCAAAGCTTGTTCCTTGGATGAAATGTGTCTGCATTAAGGCCAATCCAGACAGGCCATGGTGTTCCTCACACCCTGATGCCAGTGGGCTGCCAATCTCCATGGATGAGGCTGTGCCAGTGCAGGGCAGCTGGAGCACTGAAGCCTAAACCCCTTCCTGGGAAATCTGCCTGTGGATGCTCACTGCTGGATCCCTCTGCAGACCCCCAGCAGTGGACGGAGACGCACGTGCGGGACTGGGTGATGTGGGCAGTGAACGAGTTCAGCCTGAAGGAAGTGGATTTCCAGAAGTTCTGCATGAATGGAGCTGCCCTCTGTGCCCTGGGCAAGGAATGCTTCCTGGAGCTGGCGCCTGACTTTGTGGGAGATATCCTTTGGGAACATCTGGAGATCCTGCAGAAAGGTGAGTCCTGGAGTCTCCTGGATGAACAATTCAGGGCATCCTGGCCAGCTTGGTTTGGGGGCTTTCCATAGACCAGGAGGTGTTCACCTTGAGCTTTAATCCCAGGAAAAACATCTTCCAAAGCCCAGCTTTTCAGCAGGATTCCAAATGGGCATCCCAACAGCGGGCAAGGCAAATCCTGGCAGTGCCTCAAAGAGTCAGAGTGTTTGTGCTGGCTATTGGCAGGGATCCCCAGTGGGCAGGGACTCTCTGCCTGCCTGGAATCTGTGGTGGGATTTTCCAAAGCATTTTTCCTCAGCCTGTTCAGCTCCTGTTGTGAATTTTACTATTTCCTCCACTGGAACTGGGTACAGGAATGCAGCCAAAATCCTACCCAGATTTCCCGGTGGTGATTGGAAGCTGCTTTGCATCCCAACATATCCCCAAAAAAAGTGTGTTTCGTGTCCCCAAAACCAGCATTTCTGGGAGGAGAATCCATCCATGCCATTCCCTGCATGACAGCATCCAGGGGCATTAACTTTCAGCGACTGGGAACACACACTTTGATTTAGGGTGTTGATTTTCCATATCTGGATGCCCAGGAACACTGGGATGGTTTCTGAGGAGCAGGTGAGGAGCTGAGCACCTCTACCTGAGCCACAAGCAGGAGCTGCAGCACACCTGGACTCTTTTTCCAGCTCCTTTCTCTGCAGAGCTGTTTGCTTTCCTGGAATGTCCCCTGTGCTGTCCTACTGACCCTGGTGGCAGGAAGGGGAGGGGGAGCACAGTTATTCCCTCCAGGAAACCATTGACAAATGGATGTTAATTGCCCATTACTAATTTTACTGCTACCTGTGGTTTGCAGAAGGTAAACACAGCCCTTCCCGGGCTCTGGGCAGGCCAGGCTGTTTTCCTGCTCTTGGGCTCTAAATCTGGTCTGTCCTTTTTGTTTCGCATGTTTTTCATGGAGTGCTTGGATCAACACCAAGCAGTTTAACCAAACAAAGCCAAACCTTGTGGTCAGCCCAATTTCTCCTTGCAATGAGCCATTGCTTGTACCTTCCCACAGCCTTGCTGTCCCTGCCCATGGCTGGGAATAGGTCTGCAAGGTCCCTTCCAACCCAACCCATCCCAGGATTTGGTAATTCTGTGATTGTTTGGGCTGTGGGAGGGTGGGATGTGCTGCAGGGATTGACTGAGGCACCAGGGCTGGGTTTGCACCTCCTCCCTGCAGATTCCTCACACATGGAGCTGGACTTGATGCTGTCAATTTATGGCAGAGCAGGAATCATGATTTCAGACTGCACTGACACGTGTGGGTATTCAGACACTGCAGTACTGGTGGTACAAAGGCCTGGGATAGGGAGGAGTTTCTCAAAGAAGCTGAAAATCTTTGTGCCTGGTGCAACTCTTCTTCTGAAAGGCTGAAAATGAATAAAGCTGAATTTCTGTCTTCACACTGTTGGTGCTGTCCTGGGAGCCAAGACATCTCCATTCCCTGTTTGATTTCACTGGTGACTTTGTCACTCTTGCACAAGCAGGGCCCTTGCTCCTCTGATGGGCTCTGAACACATTTCCAGTGAGGTTTTTGGTGAGTAACACAGAGCTTCAAGAAATAACCAGGCTCCCCTCCCAGGACTGGTTTCTGTTCCCTGTAAGTCCTGGGGCTCATCTCCAACCCTGATCAGAGCTGGGCTGTGCTGGTGCTGTACAAACAGAACAGAGCTGTCCCTGCCCATGCAGGAGGAGCTGGGGGTCTCCCTCTGCACCTGGATGTGACATGGGAAGAGATCCAGGTGTCTCCAGGCTCAGCCAGGGCTCCAGCTTGTCTCTCCATCTTCCCCACCATCATCACTGGGGGTGTTGGTGCTGGGAGTGGTTTTTACCCCTGCAATGCCTGGCCTTACCTGTGCTGCTGGCCTGGGGTCATGCTGGGACAGGCTGTGACCCCACTGTCCCCTGAGCTGACACTGTCCCCTGTGAGCACTGTGTGACTCACGTACCACAGGGTTTAAAAACAGCATATGGGCACCTTTTCCCTGCATGGATTTAGGTATTTTCAGGCTTATTTTTCCATAATTCTTCCTAAAATAACCCCCTTGGTTACCAGCAGTCAGCAGTGCCCTGCACTTGACTCCAAGCACAGCCGAAGGTTCTCCCCTGCTCTGTGGTCACCCCCTGCCCCTTGGCAGACGCTGTGGAGAGAGGAACAGAGCATTTCTCATTAGTCCTCTGTGTTTGCACAACCCCTCCTTTTGTTAGGGAATATTTTCCAGCCTGCAGTCCCCAGGGGAGAGGGCCAAATTTAGGCTCCTCGAAGGCGAGTGTGCGTTATCTGTGCTCGGCTTCTGCAGAGCCTCGGCAGAAACAAACCCAGCCCAGAGCTGCCCAGGGGTTTTGCTGTGCTCAAAGGGATGAAAATCCCCCATCCCAGTATCCCTGCCCAGAATACCATGCTGGAATGAGTCAGGTGTGCATGGAAAAACTGCTCAGGGTAGGGGCAGGGTGGCTTTTACATGGGAAAGCAAATTCAGCTCAGCCCAGGAGGAGCAAAGAGCTTAGAAAAAGCCATGGGAAGCAGGGAATCCATGCTTTGACCTGCTCCATGCTCTTTCCCAATGAGTTATGTCTATGGAAAGCTGAAATTTGGCATTTTAACCATATGTACATGGAGGAGTCTGTGTCAGGAGTGGGGCCAGGGACAGTGAGACAAAGGGGTTGTGAACATGGAAGGTTCTGCCTACATCAGGTGCTGCACAGGCTGGGAATTCACACGGATTTGGGGTTAAAGGAGCTGGGTTTGGGATTGGTTACCCGCTCCCTCATGCACACCTACTGCTGCTCTAAAAATAGGGCTTTTCCAGGAAAACAACTGTCCTTGTGTGGGGAGTTTTTCCAGGAGCTCACACATGGAAGTGTGCTCAGCAACCCCCAGGAGAATGAGAGACGATAAAGCCTGAGGCAAGCAAGGAAATGATGCAGCTGTGAGCTCAGAGCCTCCTGGAGCCCTGACTGAGAAAGATGTTGCTGTTTGGGTTGGGTTGGTTTTGTTTAAGTTTGGTCATACCTGCAGCAGGAATTCCCCAAGGACCCCACCTGCCCCAGGTTTCTTTGGGATTTCAGCTCTGAATTCATTTGTGTTGCTCAGAACGTCCCAGTTTAACCCAGGGAGGAAATTTTGGGAAGTTCAGGGCTCTCTGTGTCACAGCAAGTCTTGCAGAGCTCTGTGTGCCTTCAGACTGGTGACATTTCCTTCCTTTCCTCTTTGCAGAGGAGGTGAAACCGTACCCAGCAAACGGAGTGAACACCACATACCCCGAGTCCCGCTACACTTCAGACTACTTCATTAGTAAGTCTCAATCAGCAGCACCAATTACCACCATTATCACGTCTGGAAGCACTTTGGAGGAGAGATTTGTCTGCACCATGCCAGGGTGATGTTGTTTTTCCAGGGGTTTAGGGTTAATTTGGAAGCCCTCTGTACTTTTTGGTGGCTGTCTTGTGCGCCAAAATCTGACTTTTTCAAGCACTATTTGTTTGAAATTATAGCTCAGGAGATTTTGCAAGTGGTCTCAGCACAGCTGAGTATTAGGAATTGGGAAAAACCTGTTAAAAAAGAATGAGAATGGGGAGAGAAGGCTTAATTCTGTATTGCCAGGGGGGAGCAAAGCAAGGAAAGGTATGAGCCTCCATCTGCACTCCTGCACTTCCCACTGCCATTGCTTTGGAGATGTTCTTTAAGGGCATTGGAAATCTGGGAGATATTTAATGAACCAACAAAAAGCATAAGTGACCTGAAGAGGAGAGATTTAGATGAGATGTGAGGGAAAAATCCTTTGTGTGAGGGTGGGGAGGCCCTGGCACAGGGTACCCAGAGAGGTTCTAGATTCTACAGCCCTGGAATTGTTCCAGGCCAGGCTGGACAGGGCTTGGAGCAACCTGGGATAGTGGAAGGTGCCCCTGCCCATAGCAGGGGTGGGATTGGATGAGCTTTAAATTCCCATCCAATCCAAAACCTTCTGGGATTCCATGATTCTGTTGATTCCAGGCTCTGGCACGGGGGAGAGGTGGCTGTGGAAGGGACTCACCCTTCCCAGCCAGCAATAAAACATATTTACCCTGTTGCTCCTTTGCTGAGACTCCACTCCCCAGGATTCTCCAGCTTTGCCCTCTGGCAGCTCCCCTGGGAGGAGGTCGGTGCAATGCACATTGAGGATGGTTGGGGGTGTCTTATTTTGCTAAACTGCTGCATTTTTTAGACCCCATCTCTGCAGCTTCTGGAACCCTCACCCAAAGCAGTGCCCGAGGGTGGGGCTGGAGGATGCTCTGGCCGCTCGGGGCTGGCTTTGGGCTGGCTTTGGGCGGGGTTTGACTCCTGTCGTTTGCCCCCAGGTTACGGCATCGAGCACGCCCAGTGCGTGCCCCCCTCCGAGTTCTCCGAGCCCAGCTTCATCACCGAGTCCTACCAGACCCTGCACCCCATCAGCTCGGAGGAGCTGCTGTCCCTCAAGTACGAGAGCGAGTACCCCTCGGTGCTGCTGCGGGAGCCGCCGCAGGACGCGCTGCACACCGACTACTTCTCCATCAAGCAGGAGGTGGTGACGCCCGACAACATGTGCATGGGCCGTGCCAGCCGAGGTAAAGCTGGGCTTAAACCCGGGGCTGCCTTGGATTCCTGCTGGTCTGGCCTTCCCTCCCCTGGGAATGGCTCTGGGGACACCCAGGCCGCCAGGGAGCTGTGACAACACAGCCCTCTCCCAACACGTGTTGGGTTCTCTGATGGTTTTGAGCCCTCCCTGCCCTTCCCTCCAGGGAAGAGTCGAGGAAGGTCTTTGTTTCCTCTCCTCTGCTGCCTGTTTTTACATCATCTGCAGAACCAGCTCTGGGGACACCCAGGCCGCCAGGGAGATGTGTGGTGATAACACAGCCCTCTCCCAACACACGTTGGATGGCTTTGAGCCCTCCCTGCCCTTCTCTCCAGGGAAAACTCGAGGTCTTTCTTTCCTCTCCTCTGCTGCCTGTTTTTACAGAAACAGCACATTTCTGGTGCTGTGCTTTGGTGTCAAACCTGAGTGAAATTGAACTGAGCTTTCATGTTCTCAGGGAGGACAAACTGCTGGGTGCTTGTAGAAATCCCATTTTTAGGAGCCCAGGCAAAGCCCCACAAATTCTTCACAAGTTGTCTGCAGGAATTGCCATTCAAGGCTCTGAAGAGTTTTGCACTCTGCGATCCAAAGTCTTTATCCATTATGTCCAGGGATTTGATGGCTGCTTGTTTGAAATATTCTGCTGTAGCCAATTCCTGAGCTTTGTTACGAGGTGCAGATGTCAGGGGCTGAGGCAGCAGCAGAGCTGAGGACCCCCCATATGCTCCTCTCCAAAGAGTTACAGGTACATGACTCCTGTTTGAGATGGTGGGATTTAAACACCTGAACACTTTGGAGGATCTGAGCCCAAATACCTTCCCAATTAATGTTATGAGACTGGGAACACATGGGGCCCACATGTCTGATGGCTTTGTGATCACATCAGTGATGCCAGCCTGGGGATGTGGCTCTGCCTCCGTTCAAAGCAAAGAGTTCAATCCACAGAGCTCAAAGCCCCTCACAAGTGGGATCATTATCTCGGGATTGCAGGTAGGGAACCTGAGGCACGGGGAAGAGATGTGACCCACCTGCCATCCCCCTGAATGGAATCCAGGTGTCCCCAGGCCCAGAATTCATTACAGTGACGTGTTGCTGGGAGCCACGCTTGATGTGGAGCAGTTAAACCCATTTATCCAGAGAGCTGAGGATGAGCTCCCTTCCCAGAACTGCTTTCCAGGGCTGCATCATACGTGCAGCTCATTTGAACTTTCTCACTCTTTTTCCAAGCTGGTAGAGCTAATTACAGGGAACTTGTTATTTGTGTTATTGCCTCTCCCTCTGACAGAGGTGACCTGAGCCAGAAGGGCAGCAGGGTTTTAATTTTGGGTAAACTTCTCTTTTTGGGGTTGTTTTTCTGCATAAATTTCAGCAGTGCCTTTCCCTTTTCTTGACCTTTTCTTTAACACAGGTGATTTCATCATTCTCAAAGTGCAATGGTTCAGGAAGGCTTTTGCAACTGTACCTCGAGCCTGTTCTCAGTGGCAAACATAAAAATGGTTTCAGGGGAGGGAAGAGAGCGCCCTGGCTGCTGCTGGTAGCAGACTTGGACACTGATTGCAAGAGGCTGTGCTCACACAGTGCTGGAAGGGCTTTTGGGGGACACAAATCCTCACAGGGCTGGGGGAAAGCCTTAACATAAAGCAGAGCCTGGTTAATTGATATTTATGTCCCCCTTTACCTTGCACTGTCTTACAAGGTTAGTCTGACACAAAGTCAAGCCCTTCAGCATCACCTCAGGGTGAAGGTTTTCCAGACAGTCACCTTCTGTGGGGCCTTTGGGAGGAAATTTTGGGGTTCCACAGGAGTTGTTTCTCTCTGCCCTGTCAATGAAGGTGGCTGGTTGAGAAGTGGAGCTGCCAAACTCATTTAAACTTCTCCTGAGTAAGTGCAGGGCGTGATTGTTCCAGCTAGGTGGAACTTAGGTGAATTTTCAATGGATTGACACAAATCACATCTCTGTCAGATTTTAATTCCTTTTCTAAACGAGCCCGTGCTGCAGGACTGCTCAGGGAATTGGTTATGCCAATTAATGTACACACACAGAGCAGCATTGTGTTCCCCTTAGCAGGATTCAGGGAAGGACTGGAGTGTGAAATCCTCAAAAAATGAAAAGAAAATAGAGAAAGGAGTTTGAAGCAGGGCTGTCCCAGCAGAATGAAGCCAATGGATCCCAGCTCCCAATGATTCCAGGCCAGCAGTCAGAGCAGGGCCTGCAGTAGTAGAGTCTTTTCACAGCAAGTGCTCTTCAAACTACAACACAACAAATATTTGGGGGCGTGTGCCAGCGCCCTTCCACGTTCCCCTTCCCCCGGGATTTGCTCTCTGGGCCCAGGCTGTGGGTAGCTCTGCCAATGGAAACTTCTCCAGGAGCTCTTGCACAATCCCAGCAGCTGTTTTTAGCCGGGTTTGGGAAATTAGTGAACTTGAATGATCCTGTTACGTTCGTGGCTTGTCAGGAAAGATGTTGAGCAATCAGCAGCGCAGGGAGATCAGAGGCAGCAATTTCAGTTTGTTCTTTGGGTCCTTTTTTAGATCTGTGTCAGTACAGAGGCTGCAGGGGCTGGCTCTGGGGGGTGTAAATCAGCACTGCTGAGGATCTGGCCTCTCATGTTCTGGCTTCGACTAAAAATACCCCAGAGAGTGACTTTGACACAAACCAGCTGTGCTCACCTTACCAGAGCTGGAAAAAGCTGTTGGAGCTCTCAGCCATCGGCTCTTCTCCTGCATCAAACCTGCTGCTGGCTGGGGATTTGGGGCTGGCTGGAGCAGATGGCAGCAAAAGGCTGCTGTGAGTTTGGGAAGAAACATCAAAATTAAAGGAGCTGGATGTGCCCGAGCAATGTTTGAATAGGGCTGGCAGATGTAATGGGGGATCTATTGGTCACTTCCAATACCCTTCAACAGCAAGAGAATCACAGAAATCAAACAATATAGGCAGCTTTGACTTGGGAGGGACCTTAAAGTTGGTTCCCCTGCAATGGGCATGGACACCTTCCACTGTCCCAGGCTGCTCCAAGGCCTGTCCAGCCTGGCCTTGGACACTCCCAGGGCTGGGGCAGCCACAGCTTCTCTGGGCACCCTGTGCCAGGGCCTCCCCACCCTCTGAATGAAGAGGCCCTGGAGTGCCCATGTTTAGGCTTCTGAGCTCAGCCTTGAGTATCTGTAGTGAATTAAATCCCTGACATTGCCTTTTGGAAATGAGGGACCATTTCTAGTAAGCCCCAGGCACCAGTCTTGGGTAGAGGGACCAGATTTGAGTTTTTCTCATCTTGCTCTGCCTTGCTCTTCTGCCTGAATTTTTGCAGGGCTCAGCCCTGCTCTGAATGGCAAAGGTAAAAATATTGCAGGTCTGGGCTGCACAGGTGAAGCACCCTGTGCTGTCCAGGTGGAACACCCTGTGCTGGCCAGGTGAGACATCCTATGCTGCTCAGGTGATGCACCCTGTGCTGGCCAGGTGAAGTGCCTTGCACTGTCCAGGTGATGAAGCACCCTGTGCTGTCCAGGCCCGTCTCACCTGCTGTGCCTCCTGCAGGTAAGCTGGGAGGCCAGGACTCCTTCGAGAGCATTGAGAGCTATGACAGCTGTGACCGCCTGACACAGTCCTGGAGCAGCCAGTCCTCCTTCCAGAGCCTGCAGCGCGTCCCCTCCTACGACAGCTTCGACTCTGAGGACTACCCAGCCACCCTGCCCAGCCACAAGCCCAAGGGCACCTTCAAGGACTATGTGAGGGACCGGGCCGACATGAACAAGGACAAGCCTGTCATTCCTGCTGCTGCCCTGGCTGGCTACACAGGTAGGGAACCGTCCTGGGGAACCCCTCTGTGCCCCCCAGCACCTTGGGGAGGACCTCCCCATCCCTGGGGACAGAGCCTCAGGGCACTCTGGGCTGCCCCAGCTCGCTGTGGCTGGTGCAGGGGTGTGAGGGAGGCTTTTGGGGTGTCTCTGGGCTGTATCTCCTTTGAGTGTGGGCATCCCACACCTCATGGGGCATGTGGCACCTGGCTGAGCACAGGGCACTCGATGCCCTGCTCTCCCCATGCTGGCTATGGCAGGAGCTGGGTGTGGTTTGGTTCCTGAACACGAGGTGCTGCAGAGCCCCCAGCCCCACATCTTGCTTGTGGTTTGCCCCCGGGGCAGGAGCAGCCTCATCTGCAGCACTGCTGTGTGTGCTGGGGGTGCATCCTCTCCCCTCTGGCACAGAGGAGGCCTCGCTGTGCTCTGCACCTCGGTGTGAGGCAGGGATGGGGTGCTGCCAGAGCCATCCCAAACATTTTCCATTCCCTGGGAGAGATGAGAAGGTGATAGGCCATGGAAACTCTGGCTCTTTATGACAGCCCTTCAGCAATCTGGCATCTTCAAGGAGAGAAACTTGGTGGGATGAGACTTCCAGCTAAAGCTGAGCTAATCCTTTCCAGCCCTTCTGTGCCATGGCTTTTCCCTGTGCTCTGAGGGAAACTCTGGGGCAGCCTGCTGCCAGCTCCCCTGGCTCTGCACATTCAGATCTGCCCTGCCCCAGCTGGGAGCAGCTGGTGGAAAGAGTTTGTGCTGATAAAGATCATCGCCAGGTTCAGAGCAGATCCTGAGGTGCCACTGTCCCCGAGTGTCCTCCCACGCAGGGCTCATCTCGGGGCTGATACCCAGCCTTTGTGAGGGTGGGGAGAGGTGCAGGAGGGAGGAAAGGTGGGGAGATAATTTTAGGAGTGTAAAAAGAGGAAGTGGTTTGTTGCTACAGCTTTAGTTAGAAAGAGAGCTCAGCCCATCCTGCTGAATGGGGCTCTACCAAGGCCATACAAAATATGAGTGTGCTCTGCATTCCTGAATGGATTGGGGCTTGGGGATGTGGTGGGGAGGGAGAGGAAGGACTGTGACCCAGGGCTCATTCTCTGCTGTGCCATGGAAATTGATGTTCTTGAGAAAAGAGAGCACTAAGCACAAGTTGCTATTTTTATTCCTATTTTTATTTCTATTTTCTCCTGACAATGCCTTTCCCTATAGCACGTGGAAGTGCTTTGGGTGTGCAGGAGCCTGGGATGCTTTTGAACAGCTGGGGAAACTTGAGGCACCGAGGTGCTGGCAAAATCAGGAGCACTCTTTTCCAAGCTGGGTATTTCCCTCCACATTTGCTGCAGCTCATGGAAAAGAGTGCAAGAGAACCTCCCCCAGAGCAAGGCGAGGAGCTGAAGGCAGCAGCTGAGCCCTGTGTTTTTCCAAGGAATATTAGCACCCCAAAGGCTGTCCTTGGAGCAGTGCCTTCGGGAAGTGGAGACCTGGGTTCATGCACTGCCAGAGCACAATTCCAAACACTTTGCTCTGTGTAACATTTTCCCTCACCTCATTTCCAATCCCTCTTGGAGCTGGGAAGAGAATCCCTTGGCCCAGGCACTTTGGTAGGATCAATAAGTGGGGACACCTGATTTTTTTATTTATTTTTTGCATTACTTCACTTAAGAGGCTTTCAATGTGGAGAGGAAAATCTGGAATCATTGGGAAATGCTTGAGCTGGAGCTCTGTTTGCCTGCCCTGAAGGCTCCTGAGCAATATTCAGTGCTCTAGCCAGCAGAGCCAGATTTTGCCATTGGGAAAGGTCCCTGGACAGGTGATCCTGGCAGACAGTGACTCCAGAGTTGTCCTCTGAGCCATTTTAAAGCCCTCAGACCTTCAGCACTGAGTTTTCCAAGCAAAGGGAGCCAGAGCTGAGTCACTGTGAGAGCAGGTCCTGGGGAGAGCGAGTAGAATGTGTTGGGTTCCAAACTGGAGGAGAACTGGGCACTCTGCACTTTCTGGGTTTGTGTCAGTGTGAAATATTCTTCTCGGGCTGCCCACTGAGAAGTGCTGGAGGTCTGGCCTGGGCCAGCTGAGCTCAGAATGGGGACTCAGGCAGAGCTCAGGCCTTTTTGTGCATTGTTTTTAAAGTAGGAACTTTACTCAGGGGAGGAAGTGCTGTCTGGCAGCCAGGGCAGAGGAACTCAGAGTCTGGGCTCTGCTTGTGACTCTGCTGAGGAGGTGGAGCCTCCCAAAGAGCAGAGCAGGGCTCTGCCAGCCCAGAAGCCCAAACCACCAAGAGCTTGGGGTTCCATTTCCCCCCTGAGGACACACCAAGGTGGCCCCGCCAGACCTGGCAGGGTGAAGAGGGACATCACACCCCTCATCCCCAGAGCTTTCTGTGCTGACTTTAAGGACCTGACAACCTTGTTCAGGTTCTGTTAACAGGCCCCGAGGTGCCCAGGGAGGTGGCAGAGCACATCTCTGATGGTATCTACCCCAGAGGCGCGTTTTGGGGTGAGAAGGTGCATTTTGGCGGAAGCTCTGTTTGCCTTTGATGTGTTCTTCACCAAGCTCTGAGAGGCCTTTCAGAGCTGCCTTATCTGCCCCCACATCTTGACCTATTTTAACAAGTTGCCATGGTTGCTCACACAGAGGTTGATGCAATTTTCTTATCTTTTTTTTTTTCTTTTTGAAGGAGAAATGTAATTGCTCAGGGGTTGGTGAACTTCAGTTTCCATCACTGCAGGGAGGGCCAGCCCCGGACACTTGGGTTTGGAGATTGCTCAAAGCTTGGCCAGCTTGAGTTTTACCTGAGGGAACAGCTGGAGCTGTATCAGGGCAGGGCTAGGTTGGACATCAGGGGAAGGTTCTTCCCCCAGAGGGTGCTGGGCACTGCCCAGGCTCCTCAGGGAATGGGCATGGCCCCGAGGCTGCCAGAGCTCCAGGAGAGCTTGGACAGTGCTCCAGGGGGGAGTGTTGGGGTGTCTGTGCAGGGCCAGGAGTGGGACTGGAGGATCCTGATGGGTCCCTCCCAGCTCAGGAGATTCTCTGGTTCTGAGATTCTACATTAAGCCAGATTGTATTTTCTTTGCCATGACACAGAGTACATCCATGAAATCCAGGCAAGGGATGGGTCAGGGTGTGTGCTCACTGCTAAACTTCATGCTGGCCCAGCTGAGCTCAGTCTAAGCTCCCTGGTTCAGCAGCAGAGCTGTGTTTGGTGTGAGTGGGCAGAGATCCCTCCAGTGCCTGAGCCCAGCTGGGCTAAAGTGAGCTCAGCTCTGCCTCCACATCTCCTGGGGCTGTGCTGCGGCTGGATCCTGCAGCCTCTGATGATTCCTGTGGCTGCCAGCATCCTGCAGGAGCCCTGGCACCTGGATCTCTGTGCCCTGTGTTGGTGTTTGCAGCCCGTGCTGCCTCTCCCCTGCTGCTGCAGGGCCGCAGGAGGCTCAGACCTTGCTGGTTTGCTGTGGCTGTTCAGCACTGAGCTGGTTTTGGGTTCCCTCGAGCAGTGTGTGGCTTGGCAGCTGAGTTACGGGGTTTGTTTGCTCTGTGGTGGGCAGGACTGACACCCACGGGCTTTCCATCCGTGGTGTTGGTGCTGCCATGGCCTGGAGCTGCTGCTCCACATCACTGAGCACACAGCAGGGCCATCCCCTCGTGTTCCAGAGGGGATGGGACAGGTGGGGTGAGTGCACACCAAGCCCTGATGGCGCAGATGCAGGGCTGGGGCTGTTCGGGTGCTGCTGCCTGTCCTCTGCTCTGGGCCTGCTCAGAGGTGCTGAACCCTTTAAAGCCAGTCTCAGCACTTAAAGAGTTAATGCCCCTTCCAGCTGATGTCACCCATGACCTGAGTGTCCCTCCCAGAGAGATGCCATCCTCATTATCCTGCTGGCATTAGGAATTCAGGAGGCAGTGCAGGAGCAGCCTCCTTCACCGATGTTATCCCACCGGGCTGGGCCTGCCCTGACCCTCGCTATCAGCACCCCCAGGGCTGTGTCAGGGGCCCAGAGGTGCCTCTCAGCCCCTGTGCAGTGTGTGGGCTGGCTGTGCTGCACAGCCTGAAGCCTCCCCTTGCTGTGCTTGTGAGCGATGCTTATCTGTGACCCAGCAGTGAAAGCACAACTGCTGTTTTGCAAGAAAGTCGAGGCAGTTCCAAGGAAAGTGGGTCTCTTTCAGGACACCTCAAGTGCTGCTGTCCCTTCCCCTGGTGCTGTGCTGCTGCTCTTAAGCCTCCACAGGTGAGATCCCCCCTGTGCTGTGGTCATCAGCACCCAAAAATCTGCCAGCAGCTGCTTTCTTGTCCCCTTTCCTGCTGCACTCCAGTGGTCTGGCTGTCCCTGCCTTTCCCAGCCTGTACAACAGCATTCCTGGAAGCAGCAGCATCCTCCCTGCCTGCACTGCTGGGGCAGAGTGTCCATATGGGCATCTGCAGCCACAGCACAGGAGTTAGGGAATGCAGCACAAGGGCTCCTCTGGCCCTGCTGGGATGCAGGGGATGGGGTTACCCTGCCCCTGCTGGCTCACGCCCTTCACCTGCCCTTGCAGGTCACTCCAGGGTGACCCTCCCCAGCAGCTCCTGCCCACCCTTGCCTCAGGCAGGCCCCAGTGGGCTCAGTGCCCTTCTGGCCTCCCCGGGCTGGGGACGTGAGGGTGGGACCAGGGCCGGTTCAGTGGCTCCTGCCCCACCTGCCAGACGTGCAGAGGAGAGCAAGCCCAGCCCCACGCGCCACTGCCCAAGCGTGGAGGAGCTCAGCTCTCCCCAGGGCTCCTGCAGCCCGTGGGGGAGGGCGTTGATGGGGGGCAGCAGCTCTGGCTGTCTCCTGCAGACACACAGCTGGTGTTGCTCAGCAGCTCGTGGCCTGCAGGACCATTGTCAGGGGGACTGTGGAGCTCACAAAACCCCTGGAGCTTTGCCAGGTGCCTCTGGAGCCAGCCTCTGAGCTCAGGGACAACGCTCTCAGGCACAGGGTGGGACGCTGGGGGCTGTCCCATGCAGGGCCAGGAGCTGGAGTTGATGATCTGTGTGGGTCTCTTCCCACTCATGAGATTCTATGAGATCAGTCCTCCCAACACCCCCTTCCTGAGAGCAGAGGAGCTACAGCAGGGAAGCAGTTCTGGCCTGGCCTGGCCCCCTGGCTGCTCTGCTGCCTGGAACCAGGGCCATGTTGCTCCCTAAGGAAGGGGCTTCCTGGGTCTTTTCCTGCTTTTTCACACCTGTTCTTTGGAGATGCCTCTGTCCAAGCTCCGCCACTTTGCAGAGTCTGACGCCTGCACCAGCCTGGGCAGGAGCTGGGGAGGAGCTGTGGGAGCTGATCTGACAAGAGAGTGCACTTTGGGGGATTTGGGGACCGTGGTGCCATCAAAGGGGGTGGGCAGGGTGGGCAGGTGAGTGGGGCTGTTTTGGAGACGTTGCCAGGGCCGATTGTTTTGTGGGGTTGGAACCACAAACCGCAGAGCGCCAGGCGAAGGTGCCTGGCTGGGGGGTTGGTAGGTGGGGGTTGGTAGGTGGGGTTTTTTTGTCTTCTCTTGTTTGAACCCAGGGAAACAAAACAGAGGCCGTTGGGAGGGGTGGGTGTATAAAACGGTCCCGAGAGAGATGATGGGGCCAGGGTTGTGCCCTCCCTGTGCGGTGCCCCCCTGCCCCAGCCAGGCGGTGCCATGTCACTGCACCCCTGGAACGGCCCCATCCAGCAGAGTTTGGGATCCCAGAGGTTGGGAAAGCGGTGGGTGACCTGTCCTGACCAGGGAAGGATGGCACAGCGATGGCGTGGCCAAAAACCCCGTGGCCAAAAACCCCAAACCCCGTAACCAAAGCCTTCGCTCACCACCAGGGCTTGGTGCTGAGGAAGCCCCACTGGGCCCAGCAGTTCCCAGTTCCCACAATGTCACCCCGCTCCAGAGGAATATTTTCCCCCTGACGCCACAGAATTCCTGTGGTGTGACAGGCCCTGCAGAAGGACCCTGTTCAGTGCCACCAAGGCCAGACAGGGCCCCCATTGTGGGTGCTATTTTTAGCAGCCCCGTGGGTGCAGGAGGTCGCGGCGGGTCCCCACCCCTCTGAGTCCTCCCCTTGTCTTCTGTGGAGCCAGGGCTGGGTCTGCTCTGGGAAGCCCCTGGATGTGTCTGGGGGGAGCAGTGACATAAAGCTGCCTTGTGCCCCTCCACCTCACGCTTGGAGCTGCATCCCAGTCCAGGCTGTGGGAACAGGTGGTTGTTTTGGGATAGCCAAGGCAGCAGATCCTGTGGCGGGATGCACCCACTGGCCTTGGGACAGCCTGGCTGTGCGTGCTTGTACCATGGAGTGATCCCAGCCTGATGGCATCCTGATGGGGATTTCCAGCCCTGCCTGGGATGAGGGGAAGAGTTGGAGCAGAAGGGATGGAAAATGGGCGCTGCTCCCAGCTCCTGTGGATGAGGAGGTTTGGGGTGCAGAGACAAGCCTGGGAATTTCCTGGTGACATTGAGGGGAGTGGCATTGCTGCACAAGCCACCTTGAAATCCTGTGGGAAGATATTCCCTGCTCCTTGCTGGCTGCAGTGGCTCATTTGCAAAGATCCCCCTCCCAGCACTGATTACAACTGCAGAGATGATGGCCTGACCTCCAGCACTGCTCCCTGCTCTGTTCTCCTCCCTGCCAGTGCTGATTTGGGGCACAGGCCCGGGCATGTGCTGGGGTTTGGCTCCTGCCACCTCGCTGCCATCTCCAAGCAGTGCCACATCTGCCAGGCTCGGCTGCCTCCCCCTGGGGCAGGGAGGGGGTGTTCACAGGAGCTGGGACATGCCTGGAGCCCTGCATAAACACATTCCTCACATAATTGCTTGTCCAGAGGGAGGAATTTGGGGTTTTACGCGTGTCCTGCAGGCAGCTGGGAATAGACCTTGGGAATCCCTGTTCCAAGGATGACACCACTTCCTTGGAAATCCCAAAATACCCAAAATACCCAGCAGAGCGGCACTGGGGGCGGTGGCAGGAGCCCTACCTTGCTTGCTGGAGAGAGGGCAAGAATTCCTGGGTTTCCCAATAGCTCTCCCTGCCAGCTGGCAACCAAACAGGAGTGGCACTGGCCATTGCCTAAGGGTCAGTGAGGCTGGAACCTCCAAAGATCCTGCAGGGCCAGGATGGCCCAGGGGTATTTTGGGGGCAGTGCCTTGCCCAATAACCTGGCACCCAGGTGATGAATTTCCATCCCTCTTATTTCAGGGAAGGAATCAACTAAAAATCCTTATTCTTCAGTTGGGCAGGAGAAAAGTCAATGGAAGGGGGTGGATCTGGCCTTGGACTCCTTGGGCTGTGTCTCTGTTAACTTAATTTGGATGTTGGATGTTCCCTGACTCTGTGTGGGGAGTTGGTGCAAGGTCAGATGGGCCAAGAGAACTCATCCCCTTGGGAATTCACCTGTGGAAGACCTCAGGCAGCATCTAAACTTTTTTTCCCAGTGTTTTCTCTACATTTAGAGCTCACTGCTATAAATAGGCCTGAGCCTGGAGATGTGGTGGCACTTCAGGCCAGGCTTTTGGCTCTCCCCTTTCAACAAGAGGCGAGGGCGTCATCTGAATTTCCTCCTTCATTCTGGCGTGGATAATCCAGCTCCATCCCTACTGGAGAGCGCGGTTGTGGAGTCAACATCTTGGCAAGCTCCAGAGGAGCGACGGGCTGGAGCCTTTCCCTGCCGAGTCCTTTCCCATTTCCAGCAGAATGAGCAGGGAGTCCCTGCCTTGCCCTGCCTGTGGCTGTGATAACCCCCAGGCCTGGCGCCGGCAAACCCCTGGGGCGGTTCCACAGGGATAACAGGAGGGAAACAATTTGGGAAGGGCTGGATGGGACATGGCGATTCCCACGTCCTGGAGCCAGCTCTCTCATTTCCTCCTCCCCAGCACCTTCTGAGTAATTTTAAACTTGGTGGAGAAGGGGAGCAGTCCTCCCTTCCCTCTGTGCAGCCGCAGCTCAGACAGCAACCATTGTCATTCCTGGAAACAGCCTGTGCTCCAACCCTTTTTCTGAGTCCATAACTCAATTTTTTCCTGCTCAAAGCTTTGCTGAGTGGTGTCAGCACTGGGATTACCCCAGCTAATCCAGCCTGTGCAATTCCCTGTGGGATAAATAATTTCCTCTCTCCTCTGGCTGTCTCGTTATAATTATTGTCATGATTAGTGGCCTATTGCAAGCTGGGTTTAAACCAGGCAGGGTCTCTCCCAAAAGAGGAGAGCTAAGGGCAATGTTTGGGGCATGGCCACATTTGGAAGTTGCTCATCAAAGAGATTTTAGCTCCAGAGCTTCTCCTCTACCTTGGATTTGGACAAAAGCCCAAGGAAGAGATAAGCATTTCAAAACTTCTCCATGACTTCAGCCAAGCCCAGCCTCAGGCTCCCACTGGGTGCACTGGGACAAATTGGTGATGGCCAAAGCTGGGGATTGGATGGGAGATGGAGACCAGGTGTGGAAGGAGAGGTGGAATGCCCGTGGCATGGGGATGTTCCACATGACCTCTCCAGCTGGGTCAGGGGAGCAGCAGCCGCAGGGAGGTTCCTTATGGATTTGCTGAGGCTGATTTGCCAAGCTGGTAATGAGGAGATCCTGGGCTGGGGAGCTCTGTGTGCCCCCGCCCTCCCCACGAGCCGGCAGGGCCTATTCCTGTAGCAACACGCCCTGGAGAGAGGCCAAGGAATTCTGGTACCTGGGTCCCCCTTATCTCGATGAACAGCACAAGAGTCAAGGTCGGGAAGCGGAGTCTGCCGGAGTTCAGCCGTGGCCGGCGGCTCTTTGGCACAGAGGGCTTGGCGCTGCTCCTGTGCCAAGGCAGTGACTCCTCCTGTTCGTGTGCCAGAAAAATAATCCTATTTATGTAACTCCACGTGAAGCATTCCAGGGCATGAATATTCAGCTCTTCCTGCAAATAGGAAGCTGTTACCTGGAGGGTTTAAGTCCCAGCTCAGCTCCTGCCCTGTGGCTGCTGGTGGCTCTTTTTGACAGGAGAATGCTTTATTTTATTCAGTGAGCACCTTTTGCATGGGAATTATTCCCCCTCTGAGATAGAACAAGCTGGGCTTTTCCTGGCATTAATATCCTGCGTTTCCTTTGTCTCTCCAGGCAGTGGACCCATCCAACTGTGGCAATTCCTGCTGGAACTGCTCACTGACAAGTCCTGTCAGTCCTTCATCAGCTGGACGGGCGATGGCTGGGAATTCAAACTTTCAGACCCAGACGAGGTAAAGTGCCCTGGAATTAAGCACAACCCAAATTCCTCAGAAATGTTGGTGTGGATAAGCCTCTCCTCATCCCTTTGGGCAGCCACTTTTTTCTGGTCTTGGGGAACCAAGGAATCAGAGTCCAACAGAAAGTTTGTTGAAAACTGGGATGCAGTCATCCTTTGGAAGCAGGGGTTTGTGCCCAAGGTTGGTGAGAAGTAGCTGAAACACCCTGGGGAGAGGAGCAGTGGCAAAGCTCTTCAGATAGGCTGGGTACAGGTGAGGGGTGATTGTTTGGGGAACAGGTGGGATCTGTGTCCCCTTCCCTGGCTGGAAGGTGGGGGTTGGCCTCTNGCACAACCCAAATTCCTCAGAAATGTTGGTGTGGATAAGCCTCTCCTCATCCCTTTGGGCAGCCACTTTTTTCTGGTCTTGGGGAACCAAGGAATCAGAGTCCAACAGAAAGTTTGTTGAAAACTGGGATGCAGTCATCCTTTGGAAGCAGGGGTTTGTGCCCAAAGTTGGTGAGAGGAGAGGAGCAGTGGCAAAGCTCTTCAAATAGGCTGGGTACAGGTGAGGGGTGATTGTTTGGGGAACAGGTGGGATCTGTGTCCCCTTCCCTGGCTGGAAGGTGGGGGTTGGCCTCTTCTGCCAAGTACCAGTGACAGAATGAGAAGTGGCCTCAGGTTGCACTAAGGGAGCTTCAGGGTGGATATTAGGGAGGATTTCTTCATGGAAAGGGCTGTCCTGCCCTGGCACAGCTGCCCATGGAGTCCCTACCCTGAAGGGATTTCAAAGCTGATGCCTGTATCCCCAGCATCTCTGTGCTTCTCTTTTCTCTCCCTTTGCTCTCAGAACCAGTCTTAAAGGTACAGAACACAATAACTAACAGACAGAACTGATGATTTGGGGATGCAAGCATCATAAAGCCACCCTAGGACAATGTGGCACATGGGGACATGGATCAGTGCTGGGGAATGGTTGGACTCCATGATCTTAGAGGGCTTTTCCAACCTAAATAATTCCATGAGTGACTGGAGCCTGCCAAAGTGCAAAAGTGACTGGCACTGGGCCATTGCACATTGGTGTCATCTGGTTTAGAACTGGCAGAAGGTGGAGGAGGAACCTTGGGAGAGGGGTGAAGGACTTGGGATATGAGGATATACTTGAGGTAGGACATGCAATTATGCTGATAAGTCCTCCTGGAATGCTCTGCCATGTTCTGCCAAGCATCAGTTCTTAATGACGAGGAAAATCCTCCCCTTTCCCAGTGGGAGGGGGACATGGATATGGATATCCCAACGGAGCCAGGCTGACTTTTCCTCCCTGTCCCTGCTCCCTGCAGGTGGCCCGGCGGTGGGGCAAGAGGAAAAACAAGCCCAAGATGAACTACGAGAAGCTGAGCCGGGGCCTGCGCTATTACTACGACAAGAACATCATCCACAAGACGTCGGGCAAGCGCTACGTGTACCGCTTCGTCTGCGACCTGCACAACCTGCTGGGCTACACCCCCGAGGAGCTGCACGCCATGCTCGATGTCAAACCCGATGCTGATGAGTGACAGGGACGTGGGGACACCGCTGTCCTCCAGGAGACTCGTTTGATGGTTCTTTTTTTATCGGTTTTTCGCTGTTCTTCCGCTTGTTTTTTTTTTTTTTCTCAAGGGCCACTCGGAATCGAGGCTTTGAGGATGTCAGGGGAGAGGGGGGAGGAAGAGGAAAACCTCTGGGAAGGATGGGCTTTTTGTTGTTTTCCTGAAAGCTCAAAGTCAGGCTTTTCTGGGGGAAAATTCTGCGTTTTAAGAAAGCCAGAAAGATGTAGCTCATTGAAAACAAACCAACAACAATCCCCTCCCCACCCTTGGCTGTTCAGAAAAAAATGCAATCGAATGGATCCCTTTGGTTGCTCAGACACAAACTGACAGGTCAGGAATGACAATATTCCTGAGGATCTGAGGAATTTAAGCTTTTTTTCTTTTGGAAAACCAAAATGGGTAAATGTTCTTGCTTTGGGGTGGGGCAATATAGGAAAAAAACAAGAACCAGTGTTCTTGTTCCATCACCTTTCTGTCCATTGTCTTCTTTTCTACAAGAAATAGAATTTTTCCTAGGAGGGATCAAGACTTTTTTAATTTTGTTTTTTTTTAAAGGTTTTTTTTTTATTAAATTCTGTGCCAGTATTTGTTTTTTGGGGTTTTGTTTTTGTTTTTTGTTGGTTTTTTTTTCTAAATAGTCTTAAGCTCTAAGATGGTCTCAGTATTGCAATATTGTGTGTGTTTCTGTTCTGCCAGCAGAGAGTTTTATCCCAGGGAGGAAAAAGAGAAAAAAGAGGAATTAGTTTAGGTAGACCCCACTGGAGAATTGGAATGCTGGGACTGGGATGGGAAGGAAAATGAACTCCCAGGTGGCTCCTGTTGATGCTGACTGGGGGTGCCACTCGTGTTTCCAGCCCCACACGCTGTGCTGATAATGCTGGTTGAAATCCCTGGGGTTTTTTTTAATGTCTGGCTGCACAAATCCTCTCAAAATGCCTTTTTGCATTTTTCAAATCACTTCTTTTGCTCAAGGAACACTTTGGTGCTTACAGATAAAAACTTTTTTGGAGGGGGAAAGGAGAGAAATTCCCATGTTTTCAATGTGGTAAATGGAAAATATGCAAGTTAATTGAGGGGGAAAAAATCAGGAAAAAGTTCAAAACCCAAAGGGAAATGTTTTTTCCTTCCTATTTCAAGCAGCTCTGTCTTTATGGCCGTGTGTGGGCACAGCAGAAAGGAAATTGTCCCTGCAAATGGGCTCTTCATGGCTCTTGGGCTGCAGCTCCCACCAGTCCTGTCAGGGTGTGGGTGACACGGAGCACGGCCGGTGTCACCAGGGGTGCTGTGGGATCAGTCCCAGGGCAGCTGCTCCCTTTGGCCCCCAAACCCTTCCTGCAGCTGGTTTGCTCTGGAGGGGTCACTGCTGCTGCTCCCAGTGCTCCCCAGCATGCTCTGGGCAGGCTGAGGACAAGGTCCCACCTCCCTTGGGTGTGCCTGGTGGGAGTTGGAGGGTCAGAGGTTGTTCCCATCTCCCAGTACAATCCCAGAGCCAGATCCCTGCAGATTTGGCCACCCAAGGGAATCTTTCACCCCTCTGGGTGTTTGCATTTAAGGGCAGCATTTTGTACTTTGCCAAGATCCCTTCTCTGTGTGTGCTGTGTCTGTGTCTTTGGGGCACTGGCTTCATTCCAGAGGCACTGTGGGACAGCTCTGGGAATCAGCGGGTCAGAGCCTTCCCAGAGGTGCTGCAAAGTGATTCCTGATCCCAATGGATTGGGTGGCAGGACAGGAATCTGTGTAAAATAGCCAGAATATTCAGTCACAGCCCCCCCACACGGGGGCAGAGCTGGAGGGGAGCCCAATCCCAAAGTGATGCCCAGAGGTGCTGGGCTCTCCTCCTTTCCCTCCGGAGCTGGGGGTACCCAGCACCTCTGTATCCTAAAAGTGGTCATTTTAGGCAAAGTCAGCCCCAGAATTGCTGTGTCCTTATAAAAGGTGGTGTTGGAGGGGAAATGGGAACACCAAGAGGGAGCTCCTGCCAAGGGGGTGGAAGCAGAGGGGGGTCCAGGAAGGGAGGTTGTTGCACTCAGGAGCTGTGGGTTGTCTGAAGGAAAGGGTGGGATGGATGGAAAGGAGGGAAAAGGGGATGAAAGGAAGGTGACGGGAACCCCAAAGGAGGAAAGGGACACTGCCCACTGAGAAGTGGAACATGGGCTCATCTCCTTGGGCAGGCAGGGAGGAGGAGGATGGAGGCAGCCTGGCCAAGTTGGAGGGAGGAAAGGAAAATTGGGATATCATGAACGAGACCCCCACAGGTGAGGCTCTGGGATAAAGATCCAGCCTGAGCCAAGGCAGCTGGCCAGGGAGCCAGGAGAGGTGTGAGGACACAGAGTGCCCAGGAGGAGCTGGTAAAGAGCATCCCAGCTGGTAGGGTTGGATTTCCAGCAACTGGAGGAGTTTTGGGGTTGCTGCAAAGTGGCCAGAGCTTGCCCATCGTGGGTCACTTCAATCCCCCTTCCACCCTTACAAAGGACTCCCAGACATCCCAGCTCCTGCCCCTGGCATGGGCCGTGTCCCAGGACTTCCCTCCTGCTTTGCTCGGATGCTCCAGCTGAAAAAGAAAGAGAATGGAATAAAATTTCCCTACATTAGGAGGAATTGCAGGTTTGGCTACAACCCCATCCCCCTGCCAGGCTGAATTCCTCATCCACTGTGCTTATTCCAGGTTTCCAAGCTGAACTGTGTGTTCACAGTGATTTGGGGAGTTGGTTAAAGGTTAGGAAAGGTGAGCCATGGGAAGCAGCTCTGGATTTTTGGAAGAAGCCTTTGGCTGGAGTTTCTCCATTGTTTGTCCTGGCCCTTTGCCCTCCCACCTCACAGCCTGTGAACAGTCCCAGACACATCAGCTCCATCATTTCCTATTTTCCTTTGCTTTTATTCCCATCCTAGAGGCCATCCCAGAGATGGATGCTGTTTATACACTGGAAATGTGCAGATTTCTCTTTGTTTCTTTTGCTTTGGTTCCTTTTTCCTTCTGCTTTTCACTGATGGCCTTTGGTGAGGGCTGTGCTGAGCCAGATGAGCTCAACCCAAACCCTCTGAGCTCCTTCAAGTCCATGAAAATTTGGTTAATTCCCACCTGCTGGCCCAGAATGATGGATTTGAGAGGGATGATGGAGATCTGCCAGGGCTGGAACTCCCTCCTGTGCTGCTTCCTCCACACAGGAGTGAATTTCCCCTGGCAGATACTGTTGGAAACGGGGTCATTTTGTCTCGGTTTGGAATATCTCAGGTGCTTTGGGGAATTTTTTGGGATATTTTCTGTGTTCTGTTCTATCTGGGCTGTTGTCCCCTTGGCCCCTCTGGCAGAGCCTGAGCCCTGCTTGCAAACAGCTTTGGGGGCCTTGACAGTTGATATTTGAGAACTCAAAAATAAAGGAAAAAACCCAGTAATGATAAAAACCACCCCAATAAAGATAAAACCCACACCAATAATGGCAAAAACCACAAGCACTTTCCTGCTGCTGGTCCCTCTCCGTCTCCATGTGTGGGATCACCATAATCCTTGGACACTGGGGGAGAAATAACCAAACAGGGCAGAAAATAAAGAATAATGTAAAATTTCACCTTCTCCTGTCTTCCCAAACAAATACCTCCTCCAAAAAAATGGTCCCAGAAAGCACCAGTAAATCCAGATGCTGCAGAAAACATCTCCACCTTCCGAGATTTGATTTTTTTGGAGGGGTTTTCTCTGAGATTTTAGGATTCAGTTGCTGGTTCCTTGTGAACATTGGAAAACTGGGATGCCTTGGTGTGCTCTGCTCCCTGGTAGGGTCTGTGTAACACCCAGGAGCTGTTGTCTACATTCCAAAGAGGTTTAAATAAAGGATAAATCTATGTATACATATATGTTATAATGGAATATCTCCAGGAATTAACTGCCTCAGTTTAAAAAAAAAAAAAAAAAAAAAAAAAAAACAGCC
>VWYE01008525.1:161629-217097 GCA_013398995.1 Alaudala cheleensis | reverse complement strand
CCTTTTTTTTTTGTTTTATTTTGGTTTTACACATTTTTTTAAGCTGATAAACTTAGAAGAAGTAAAAAAAAGAGATTGTTATATTGTGCTGTTCGACTATTTTCCAACGTGTATTTTCATATAATTTATATTTTTTAAAAGCGGGGGGGGAAAGTTTAAAAGTGAGATTTAAAAAAAAAACAAAACAAGGAAAAAGCAGGTGCTTTTTAAAAAAAAAACCTGAGCTGAGGTAGCTTAGAGATGTAGCGATGTGTGTGTGTGTCCGTGTGTTGTGTCTGGTTCCGTTTGTTTTTTTTTAAAGGATTCAAAAGAAAAAATAAAATCCCTCCTCCATTGAATTCCTAGAGAAGGAGGGCATTGGTTTTGTTTTAATTGCTGATGCTGGCACATCATTTTGCTGGAGAGTTTTTTATATACTGTAGCCTTATTTCATATCGTATTTTAAACCATGTGAAATTAAAAGAAGAATAATTCCTAACCCTTGGTGTCCTTGTGATTATTCCTTGCCTTTCCTCTTTGGATTTGGGACACAAAGTGGGAAAACTATGCAAAAAACGTAGAAATTCCAGAAATTTGTCTATTTTCCCCCATTATTGAAATCGGGGTTTTGTGGGAAAGAAGGGCCTGGCTGCCATGGCAGCTCATGGTGGGGTGATGCTTCCCATGGCTCCCTCTCACTTTGGGATCATGGATCCACATTCCAGGCTTTCCAAACCCTCTTGTATCCCGAGTCCTCACTGGGAGTGTGGGATATCTGTGGTTCACCAGCCCAAATGAGCTGTGAGAGTGGCATTTTCCTCAGCAGGACCTCCAGATCCCATGGCCAGCAGTGGGAAGATGTGCTGGGAATTCCCTTTCCTCCTGGAGACCTCGGGCTGCGGCCCTTGGGGAGGAGAAATCCACCTCAGCACTCTCCAAATCCTTCACCACGGTGCTTCAGGTCCTGGAAAAGAACGCGTTTGAATCCATTATGGAATATCCTGGGTTGGAAGGACTCACAATGATTCCACCTCCCAAGCCTGCACAGGAGCTGGGATGTTTTTTCCAGGGAATTTTATGCTGGGCTTTGGTGTTTCCTTGTCCTCATCGAGCCAAGAGGAAAACTGTGCTGTGCCCAGTTGGAGCCTGAGCCTCTGGAAGTGGTGATTCATGAATCCGGCATCTGGGAGACGTTCATGGAGCAGGAGCTGATGCTTATCCACCAGAGCCTGCGTGACGGGAAATTCCCGAGGGACGCCAGTGACGCTGCATTGGCTGAGTCAGCACCAAGTGGATCAGACCCATTGTCCAGGAATGTGACACCCGGGTTTGTTGGATACCAGGGAGAGCGGACAAGTCACGGGGGGGATGTAACGGGCAGATCCAGGATAAGGAATTCTCTCCATTTATAACAACTCGTGGCCATTCAGGGAACAACATCCCGGGACACTGAAGGATGAGTGTGGAGAATCCTGGTGGTCCCGGGACGTCGCTGCGTTCCCAAGGCTCAGCCGATCCCTGGCCTCGGAGGGGACGGACCCAAAGCGGGGACAGCCCTGGGACAGCGCCCAGCCCGCTCCATCCTTTCCCTGGAGCTCCAGGAGGGAGCGGGACTCGCCTTTCCCTTCGCCGCCGGAGCGGCCGCCGGCCCTTGATCCTGACGCGGCTTTTTCATCGCAGCGGGAGCCGCCGGGGCTCGTGCTCGGCTGTCCCGGGAAAATAAACATCCAGCGGCTCCTTCCGGCTCCTTCCCGCTCCTTTCCCAGCTTCCAGGGGCAGCCGCTGCGGAGGCTCTCGCTGGGGGAGCAGCCAAATCCCAAAGGGTGAAGGTGCCGCAGCTCTCCCTCGCAGAACCTGAGGATGCCGCAGGTCCCCAAATCCCGCATTCCCCAGGGACTGCAGCCTGTGAAACGCTCTCACTAAAAACACCGGGGCAGCCCCCGTGGGAAGTGACCCCATTAATTGCCCCGCGTTAATTATTAACCCCATTAACCACCCTGCTCCCCCAGAGCAAGCACTGGGGGTAAATGTGCCCCCCTTGATGCCCCTGCCTTGTCCCCACACCTCCTTTTCCTGAGGGTCTCCGTGCCAGTGAGATTTGGGACGGGGAAGTGGAGTTTGGGGAAGGAGCCGGAGCTTTTCCTATGGAAAAAAATATCACGGCCACAGCACTGCTCCCCTAAAATCCATCCCCTCTGCAGCATCCTGCAACCAAGCTGCCAATAAAAAAACATGGGAATTTGGAATATAATTATTCAGGTTGGAATTCAGGCTGCTCCAAGACCATCAAGCCCAACCATTTTGTAGACTCACGGAACAAATGAGCTTCGTGATAGAACTGAGCTGAGAGAAAAGGATTTGCTGGGAGTGATGCCCTCCCCAGCAAGAAAATCCTGCCTGTGTGGGGAACGGCACACGGAGGATTTTCCCGGTGTTTTGGCCCCGGGTGCTGCTGTGTGGCTGCTCAGCTGTGGGATTGAACAGAGCCAGAGTGGGCAGAGGGATGTTCCCAGACTCCAGCATGTGATTATCCGGGAAGGCACACACCCAGCAGCACAGGGGGACAGGAGGCAGTGACACCTGTGGGATGGAGAGGGTTTCTGTGCTCTAAACCAGCTGGAAACTCCGCGAGCTGCTGCTCCAAGTAGAGACCAGAGAGAAAAAGGGACATTTTTGTGTCACTGTCTTGAAATGAGACATTGAGACTTGTGTTTGAGGGCAATTGAGATCGGAACAGGAACAGGAATTACTGAAGGCTGGAGTGAGGGAAAGGCTCTCTGGAAATCCCTGAGGTCCCAGGCAGGTGGAAGGAGGCAGTGAAAGAGGAGAGGGCTGAATTCAAGGGGAGGCAGTGAGGGATGCAGAGGGAGAGGTGGAAGAAGGAGGATGGGGATGAGCTTGGCTCCTCCTGGGTGATGCCTTCTGCATGATCTTTAAGATCCCTTCCAAACCAAACCGTTCTGTGATTCCATGTGGGATGTGCACACATCCTGCTGATGGCTCCGGGCACAGCCAGCGCGTCACACCAAGCACACGGAGATTTCGGGCTGCTGGGAGGCACAGGGACACTTTTTGGTGCCCGTTCCCTGTCCCGGGCCTGCCGTGCCGGGGGTGCTGCCGTGGGATGCCGGGGTTGCCATTCGGAGTCAGCACTTTCCGCTGTTTGCTTTCCTCCCCCGGCTCCCTCCCGCCGAGCCCCGGCCTCTGAACCTCGTCCAACAGCAACTTTCCGTCTCTTCCAGCGGCCTTTCCCCGCTCCCGGGAGCGCGGCCGTTCCCTGGCCTCGCTTGAAAGCCGCTCCCACAATGAGCCTTTGTGCCAGGCTGCTCCGGAGGGCAGGAATTCGGGATTGCCGGGACACGGGGCCAAACCGCCCGTGCCGGGGGCTGAGGGACTCGTGGGGAGCCCGGGCTGCTGCCCCAAATTCTGCATCACTGGGTAGGGATGGTCCCCAAAGTGTGGCATCCCTGGCAAGAGGATGGTTCCCAAGAGTCCCTCGGATGCTCCCCAAAATTCTGCATCTCTGGGGTAGGGGTGCTTCCTGAGATGCTGCATCCCTGCAGCAAGGATGATCCCAAAGTGCAGCATCCTGGGCAAGAGGATGCTCACCAAGAATCCCTGGCACAGGGATGTTCCCCAGAATTCTGCATCCATCAAAGAAGGATGCTTTCCTAAAATTCTGCATCCCTGGGGTGGGGGTACTCCCCAAAATGCTGCATCCTTGGGGTGAGAATGCTCCCCAAAGGTCTTCATCCCTGGGTGAGGATACTCCCCTAAATTCTCTGTCTCTGGGGTATGGATACTCCCATCCATCAAAGGATGCTCCCCAAAGTCTTCATCCCTGGAATGAGGGTACTCCCTGAGATGCTGCATCCTTGGGTGAGGATGTTCCCCAAAATTCTGTATCTCTGAGGTGGGGATGCTCCCCAGATGTTGCATGCCCCTCCTGCCTTCAGTGTCGTTTTGGGAAGGGGACACTCCCAGCCTGTTCATGCTGAACTGAGCTTATCTTTTCCTTAAGACAAGGCTGTCTTTCCATGGGGTGAATTTCCCAGTTTCCCATTCCCTGAGCTTGGCTTGCCCTTGGTGGGCCCAGGAGAGCCTCTCCCTCCTCCTTCATGCTCATTCCTTAACTTCCCACATTCCCCTTGTCCTCTGCCCCTGCTGCCATCCCAAACCCTCCACACTCCTCCCCAGCTCATCCTTGGCCTCCTCCATCCCACATTCTCCAGCTCCAGCACTCCAGTGGAAAAGGCATGGCAGGAACGGTGCTGTGGATTTTCAGCTCCACTTTAATGACATTTCCCAGCTGGAAAGCTCGAGGTGAAGCCAGAGCCATGCAAGGCCTTGGCTTGGGGCAGACCACCAACGTGCCCAGCACAGACCTCCAGCAAGCCCAAATCCAGGGCTTGGAGGGAGCTGGGAGCAGGCTGGGAAGGCTGGAGAGGAGAGCAAAGTCTGCTGAGCTCCAACCCTGCCAGGAAAGGGGTTTCTTTTGGACCACGGAATCATCCTCTCCCAGAAAAAAAACACAACTAAAATGCCCCACACTGAGGTTTTTCTTTGGGGTTTTAATGTTTTTCCCCTTCCCTGTCCTGGTTGCTCCTGCAAAATTCCCAGCTGGTGCTGGCATTGCTGTCCTTGTGCCAGGGGCTCTGCTCCAGGGGGAGAATCCTTTGCTGAAAGAACCCAGGAAACCAAGTAGGGGGATCTGGCAGCAGGAAAAGGCTTTGATTCCTGTCTGAAGGGCAGGGATCGGCCTGAAGGTTTGGGATTCGGGATCTGGGACTTGGAGAGCTCTTGGGCAGTTGGGCCTCTTTCACCATCTTTGCCTCCATTTCCCCAAGTGNGGGATGGGATGGGATGGCTGCTCCTTCCAGCCCCACCACCACTGTGATGTTTCATTTTTCCAATCCCCTGAATCCTCAGCCAGGATCAACCCAGCATGGCAGAATTAACACCTTCCCACATTGCTGCCACCTTTCCCCACCTCTATCCCAGCTATTTCCCAGGAAAGTGGGATGGGGGATATTGGGTTGATGTTATTTGGGGTTTCCCTGGTGACACCATGCCCCAAACCCATCCCCGAGGGGATGAGGATCCTGTGGGAATCCTGTGGGATGCCCTGCCCAAAGAGCTCAGGGCATTTGCTTCCTGTCAGCAGCCCTTGCAAGTGGTTCTGTGTTCCCAAACACCCCAAACACTTTCCTAGGAACATGGGGAACAAGCGAGACATCAACATGGAGGATTAAAAATTAACCTGGGTCATTTTGGACCTTAATGATGTTCAGGAGCTCTGCAGAGCCTCATCCAGCTGGATTTGTCCTGCTCTTTTGGGGTCAGGGCTCAGGGACACTGGAAATGGGGCTGGTGACAGTGGCTGCACCTCGGGGACACTGAAGGCACCTGGAGGCACCGTGTCCTGATGCTGTGCTCCAAACCCTGGGATAAGGTGACCCTTCTGGGCTTGGACTGAAGGTGTTTTGCATCTGTTCCCAATTCCCTGCCAGCTCCTCTTCCCACACCAGTCCAAGCCCTTCTCCTCGGCATCACCTAGTCTGGCCAAGTGGAAAGTCCTCCTTGGAGGAGAATTCCCCATAAATCACTGGGATCTGCATCACCATGCTGGGTTTTCATCACAAAATCCCCCAAAAACCAGCAGGTGGGGGAAATCTCACTCTCAGCATGAAGCTGGCACAGCCCTGGTTTGGCTTTTCCCTCCTCCGTGAAATCCAGCCCTGGCTCAGCTGCTGGCATAGGGTGAGTTGGATGTTTATTTTTCCCTCTTCCCTTTCAGGATCCTGGGGTTGCTCCTGTGAGGTCCCTCTTTCATGGCAGAGCCAATTCCCCATGATAAAAATAGAAGGCAGGGGCTTCCTGCCAGTGAGGGAAAGAGGAGAAAGGAGGGTGAAATGCCAAAAAAATGAATAAGAGTGAGTGGCACTCATGGAGCTGCAGGAGGATTTGACGATACAAGGAACTTCTGGCTGGGTGGGACCAACACAGGCAAAGGGATCAAATGGAGTGATTTTGTCACCAAAGGGAAAACCCCTTTGCTGGTGTGAAGCAATGGATTTACGCCCTTCAGTGTGAATCCAAACCTTCCAGCATCTTTCTTAGTTGCATTTGGAAATCCAACTGCTGACCTGTTTAAAGGCCAGGCCAAGCTTCAGTCTGGGATGTGCCAAAGGGTTTGGATCCCACAGTGCCTCACCTGATGTGGTTTCTGTGGGATGCCAGCAGCTTCCCCAGCCCCCCTGGGATCCCCTGGGACCCAGGTACCTTTCCAAAGGGTAGGTTGAGATGTGTGAGGCTCTGTTTGGTGCTGCCTTGGGATTTGCCAGGTTTTGGGAAGATCTGTCATGGAATCCTTGAGAGTTTGGGTTAGAAGGGACCCTAAAGTTCATCCCATTGCACCTCCTGCCATGGGCAGGGACACCTCCCACTATCCCAGGTTGCTCCAACCCCCTCCAACATGGCCTTGGACACTTCCAGGGGTTTAATGTCTATACATCCTTATAAAACAGGGATAATAACTAAAACAATGTGCCTGATCTCATGGCTCTGCCAATATAAGTCTGATTTTGGGGTGAAAAAGCAGGGAATGAACCGGGAGCAGCAGGAGCATCCCAGAGCTGTGACAGCTTTTGGGCTCCAACTGCACCAATATTTACAGGCCAAGTGGAGGAGCTGCAAAATTGGCAGCAGTTCAGGAGAGAGTGAGGAAAATTATTGGAATGAGGCTCTGGGAGCTCCGTTTCTCTCCCTGTGTGTCAGAAAGGATTTATCCAACTCACAGGCTCCCTTCCTCCACGGGAAAGAGAAGCTTGGCCACGAAGGGTTGGGAGGCAAAACAAACCGAGCAGTGAACAAATGTAGAGTGGCAATGAGGAAGGTGTTAATTGGTGAGGTTCCTTAATCACTGGAAGGGTTTGCTCAGGAATGCTGTGGTTTATATGGAGCCTGGGGCTTGTTTTTGCTCCTCAGCCCCCAAATCTGCTCGGCAGCTCAAAGAAATCATTCCTTGCAGCAGGACACAGCAGCTCCTTGCAGGGATCCCACCTGAATACCAAAGCTGAGGTGCTGACAACAAACCTGGAATTTCCACACAAGTTTTGGGAGAGCTTCTGCAACTGAACCTTATTTTGAGCTGGAAATGTTCCTTGGTGCCAATGGCAAATCCATCCTGGAGTGCTGTGTCCTGCTCAGGAGTCCAACAGCTGATGGAGCTGATGGAGAGAGCCCAGAGCAGCCCATGGAGCCCCTCTGCTCTGGAGCTGGGCTGGGAGAGCTGGGGGTGCTCACCTGGAGAGGAGAAGGCTCCAAGGAGAGCTCAGAGCCCCTGCCAGGGCCTAAAGGGGCTCCAGGAGAGCTGGAGAGGGACTGGGGACAAGGGATGGAGGGACAGGACACAGGGAATGGCTTCCCACTGCCAGAGGGCAGGGATGGATGGGATATCGGGAAGGAATTGTTCTGTGTGAGGGTGCTGAGGCCCTGGCACAGGGTGCCCAGAGCAGCTGTGGCTGCCCCTGGATCCCTGGCAGTGCCCAAGGCCAGGTTGGACGGGGCTTGGAGCAGCCTGGGACAGTGGAAGGAGCCCCACTGGAACAAACTTTAAGGTCCCTTCCAACCAAAGCTCCCTGATTCCCTGATCCCTCCCTAATCCCAGGATTACCACGTTGTAGCAGTAGCAAAATGGGATTTTGCCTGTTTCCCTTCCCAACCACCTCGTGCTGTACCAACCCAAACCAAAGCTGGTGCCCACCCCCAAAACCTCCCAACCTGAACCCAAAATTCCCGTCACAACCAGCCAGGCCAGGAAGAGCTGGAGCCGCCTTTGCCTGGTCACGGTGAATCATCGGTGGTGGGGCTGTGCCAGCTGCTTGCTCAGCCACCAGCAAAGAGGGAAAAACTCCAAACAAACCCAACAACTCAACAAAACTCCACTCACGATTCCTCTCAGGAAGAGCCACTCTGTGTACGCATGGCACTGGCAGGAAAACACGATGCTCTTTCCATAGGAGCATTCCTGATATCAGCCCAGGGATCTGTGCAACTCTTCTCTGATAAAATTAGCAACAAAGGAATGTGCAATTCCTACTGGGATGGCTTATGGAAATGATAAACAGAAAGAGAACAAATCCAGGTTTGGTGTGTGGATTTAGAAATCTCAGCAGCTGCAGCTCTGGGTTCCCCCTCTGTGAGCTCCAGGACTGTGGGAGAGGGGGAAACGAGCACAGGCTGCTTCCAGAAGTGGCACATTTTAGTGAAATTAGTTTAATAAACAGTTTGGGTTGTGATTCAAACTTGTTTAACCACACAAGAAAAGCTGAGAAGAATCATATGGGGGCTGGTTTGTTCGAGCCTGAACCAGGGGTTTGCACAGATCTGCAAGTGAGGCATCCCAGTGTGGAGATGGAGATGATCCCTTGGAGATGAGGGCTGGATTAGCTCAGGGATCTGGGTACATGAAGAATTGGAACGACTTCACCCCCAAATCCTGCCCTGGCCATGACCAAAATGAGGGACACCAGCACAGAGCAGGTGATTGTCCTCCAGAGCTGCATGTAGGGAGGACCCCCATCCCTCTGGAGAGCTCATCCCTCCTCTGGAGAGCTCATCCCTCCTCTGGAGAGCACATCCCAGGCAGTCTCCCAGCTCCGCTGACAATTTTCTCAGACATTCCTTCTCAGCCCTAGGGCTCCTCGTTTGGGGTTGCTGTGACTCCAGAAATAAACACAGGAGGTTCTGCTGGGGGATAAAAATGCCGTGTGGTTTTCCCTGCCCGACTTCTGTGCGCTCAGTTTCCAGATGCTCCGGAAGGGTCGGCTTTGGGAGAGCAGTGGTGACGTGGCCTGGGACTTTTTCCAGCAGCAGGGCTGCTTAAAGCTCGCCAGTGGGGTCCCAAAATTGCAAGCCTGATGTCAGGAGCAGGAGCTGATGGAGCTGTGGAGAGGGGGAGTGGGTTTGGCAACACGAAGGTGCAATGGGAAAGAATTCTGGTGTTCCATGTGCTTTCCCTGTGGATGATGAAGGATTCTTCTGCAAAGGTGGATTTGTTCCAAAGGCACCAAATCAGGATAAATCACATCCTGAGAGAGATCAGAAGTGCTGACAAAGATGAGCTTAGCTTTGTCTTCCCTGTTTTCCTCACAAAATGCCGGGAGTCATTGGAGACAACTCAGTCCTGTTTGCTTTCCTTGTCATGCTCTGGTGACACAGAGAGGCCCAACCCAGGCATGTCCTGATTTTTGTGGGACCAACCCTGTCCAGGGGCTCCATCTCACCCATTTGTAGCCACCAAAACCACTGGCATGGTCTCTGACTTGATCCTGAAGCCCCAGCACCAGGATGGGATGGATCTTGGGGGACTCCAGGTGAGGAGTCCCATGGTGTCTTCCTGGGGATGGAATCTCAGCCTCCAGCAGATGCCTTTTTGGGAAAATCCCTTGGAAAACCAGCCAGGGAGGAGACCAACAGATCTCCTTGGGAAAAGCAAAGCCTGGAGCAGGAAAACTGGTGACCAGTGAATGGGAGTCCAGCACAGGGACTCTGAGCTGGAAAGATCCCAGCCTGTGAGTGCCCAACCCAGCCCAGATTTCCATAGGAAATAACTCCAGGACACTTCCACCACAAACTATGCCCTGCTGCTGCTTGGATGTGTTTGTACATCATCATCCCAGACTATTTTTTCCCATCCTCCCTTCCAAGCATTGTTCCAAGGCTGAAGCCAGCTGGGTGCCCTGGGAAGCACTTTCCCAGCACTTTCCCTGTCCCTGGGAAGGACAGGGTGGGAAGCAGACACGAGGTCTGGCTGAAGCCAGCGGGAAGCACTCGGGGGTGTGGGGTTATTCCAGAGTGTGGTTCCGAGGAGGGAACGCCAGCTCTCCATCCCCATCACCAGAGGGACAAAGCTGGGATGCAGTTGGTTGCTCAGGCTCCACACACGGAAGTGTGGGCTGGGCTGGGAAGCCAAAGCCTGGCTTGGGAGACAATATTCCTGTGCTTTCTAGGAATGAGGATGAACATGAGGGACCGTGACTTCCAGCAGGGCTGAACAAGCCAAGGCAGCCCCAGCTTGTTCTCCTCTTCCCAGCTGGATACTGGGAGCTGTGGAATGTGTGCCCCGGAGTGTCCTGGCTCTGGCAGCTCCTTGGGGACTCGAGCTGTCACACAAAAGGAAAGGCTGAAAACATTTTCCTGGAAAAGTCAATAATCCCTCAAGACAATTTTCCAGGTGAGGAATGGGATTCCTGATAAGCAGTTTGTAAGAGATGTCTGCCTTCCATAGAAATTCTGGGATTGGCATTACAAAAGAGGGGAAGGAATCACCACGGAAATAAAAATTGCGTGGGAGTAAAGGAGAACAGTTGACTTTGAGCTGAAAAAAAATCAATTTTCTGGGGGTGGAGAGAAATCAAATGAAATCAAAACATATTTTGATCAGCTCTCCAAAAAATTCCAGGATCTTTTTCTCCCAGAGGCTTCTGGTGCTGGAGCCTGTAACCCAAGGAGCTTTAGCAGTGTGGCACGAGGGCTTTGGAGACACCCAGAGGGAGGGAGGGAGGGAGGGAGGGATGGATGGATGGATGAAGGTATGGATGGATGATGGATGGATGGATGGATGGATGGATGGATGGATGGATGGATGAAGGTATGGATGGATGGATGGATGGATGGATGGATGGAGGGATGGATGGAGGGATGGATGATGGATGGATGGATGGATGGATGGATAAATGGATAAATGGATACACTGATGGATGGATCTCCCTGGGAAGAGCGAGGTGACTCAGCCAACCTGATGAGGTTTTGTGGTGCAGGGCACTGGCATTGATGTATCCCAAATAATTTGGTGTCCATCCACAGCTTTGGAGACGCCAGAGAGAGATGGAATAAATGGATCCATCTGTCTGGGTAGAGAGAGGAGATCCAACCAGCCTGACCAGGTCTTGATGGAGCAGGGTGAGACCATCAACACATCCCAAATAATCCATGCACTTCCATGGCCACCTTGTTTTTCTGGACAAGGAGAAATCCTGTTTCTGGGAGCTGCAAACAGGGCAATCCCATGGGATTTTAAGGCATTTGGGTTTTTTTCCCCACAAGTCCAGGCTGGCTGGGGTGAGGGCAGCATGAATGAACTCCCTGAGCATCCCTTGGCCCCTCAGCAGCAGCTGCCTTGGCCTAGAGCCCAGGAAAGGATTTACAGGGACAAGAGCAAAGGATAAATTTCACCTCTGGATCACTGACAGCTGGAGCTACCTGGAAGAGGAAACTTCCTCTTTAATGTGCTGTTATTGGAACATCTGTCGGAGAAGGAGTTTGGGGAGCCCGGGCATTTCCTCCTGGGGCATTGGGAAAACCATGAGCACAAACAGGAGAACTGTGGGGGTGGCTCTAAGGTGCCTTGAGCAAGGATGGTGGAGAGTTCAGCCTTCCCAGGGGAGATTTGGCCTGGATTGGGCAGCAATGCTTTCATCCCAGCTTTCCTGGTTCCTCCTGAAATCCCCCATCACCCAGGACCTGGGAGCAGCCAGCTGTGGTCTTTGGGAATGAAGGAAAGCAAATAAAAATATAAGGAATGAAGTAAAGCTGTATTTAGTGATGCTTTTCTCAGGAAGGGATGGAAATTAGCTGGGAATCGCTGGGATGAGGAAGAGGCTGGTCCTGTGGTGGCTTCCTGGGTGTTCCCAGGACTTTAAAGGCACACAGGGAAGAAGGAAAATGCTCTGACCCACTTTGCTTTGCCTCTGCCATCACAAACCTTTCACCCCCAGCCGTACCCATCTCTCAGCAGTGGCTTTCCCACAGGAGAACCTGGGATTTGAGCATGGAGAAATCCTCAGCAGAGAGCAGGGAAAACTGGGATTTGAGCATGGAGAAATCCTCAGCAGAGAGCAGGGAAAACTGGGATTTGAGCATGGAGAAATCCTAATGCAGAGAGAAGGGAAAGCAGGGGGACCCCAGCAGCTCTGAGGTTGCCCTGCTGCCAATCCTCCTGGAGAGCAACTTCCAAACTCCAGCTGGAAACCTGACCCTGGCTGCCCCTCAGGAATGGAGGGGTTTGCCAGAGCTGGTACCAAAATTCCCCAAATCCCTGAGCAGCGTGGAAGGCCTGGGATCTGAGCGTGGTCCCTGGCATTAATCACTGTAATAGAAACCAGAGCTGGCTCTGGGCCCACTGAGTCCAGGCAGCCCCTGCCGAGGCGTTGGGAAATTCACAGGCTGAGAACGGGCAGCAAAAGAAATTCCAGGCAGGGCTTTGACTTTTTTTTCCTCTTTTAATTAAATGGAATTTCAAAATCGGAAAAACATAAAGGGAGTAAAAATAAAAACAGTGACAGCAAAACCCCCAGCGAGCTGCTGGGCCTGAAACTGCCTCCTCTTCTTCCTCTCCCACCCTTTTCCACCCCCCCTGGATTCTGCTTCCCCTCCTACACAAAGCTCAGCTGGATTGGTGGGAGCAGGGAGGGAGGACCAAGGGGAAGAGAAAAGGACAGGTGGGACAGGGCTTGGAACAACCTGGGATAGGGGAAGGTGTCCCTGCCCATGGCAGGGGGTGGGACTGGAAAAGCTTTGAGGTCCCTTCCAATCCAAACCATTCTGGAATTGCAGCATTCCATGGAAAGCCTCTTCTGATCCAGCTGAGGAGGGGTTTCATGGCCTGGGGATCAAAGGAGGGTGGGTGGTGTCAGAGCCACACCATCCTATGAGACCTCAGCAAGTCCCACTGGGATTTATGGTTGGACTTTATGACTTTAGAAGTCTTTTCCAACCAAAGTAATTCCATGCTTCTGTGATTTCAGGTGCTGCTGCTTGACAAGGAACATCTCATCCCAACTCTTCGGTCAGCAGAAGCAGAGATGTCACCCAGGGCGACAGGATTGGGTCTAAATCCTTGCTTCTGACCCTTCTCCATCCCTGGGCATCTCATATTTGGATTTTTCCCTCTTCTCCAGCTGTGTCAGATGGGATGAGCTCAGGTAAAGATTGCTGTAAGTGCAGGGATCACAGGAAAACTTGGGAGAGAAGGATTCTTGAAACACTTAATGAAGCTTCACTTAATTATCTCCATTTCCCACTCTCTAGGAATTGATTGGAAGAGATGATGGGGAGAGAAATCTCTCCAGAATTTTATTGGATGATGCCAAAATATGAAAGGATTTTTTTCAGATCAGTGTCCAGAATCATTTGGAGTCACTGGGATGTTCTGGAGCATCAGGGCTTGACATCCAGACAAAGAAAATTGCAATCAGGGAAAAAAAAATCCACCCCAGCTCCCCCATCCTCCCTCCTGCAGCTTTTTCCCACCAGAAGAAAACTTGGATGTTTTATAGAACTGTTTAATAACGTGATGACAATCCCAGCCCCTGCTGCAGCCTCAGGCTGATCCCTGGGGGATCCTTAACTCCAACCAGCTCCAAACGCCCTGGTCCCTCCTCCTGGAGTTTTCCCTCCAGTGCAGTTTTCCATGTGGAGTGGGGGAATTTTCCCTTTTTCTTTACATTCCTGCTGCTGGGACATCACACGTGGGGGTGGCACATGGACATGTCACTTCAAACACTGGGAGTTTTGTTAAGCTCCTCTGGGCAGCAAGTTTAGCGTGTCCCAAAGGTAAACAGGGAAACTGAGGCACACAGTGCCTGTATTCCCAGTGATGCTCCTGGGGACAAAGGCAAGAGGGATTGCTCCTCTTTACCTTCATCTTCACCCTCTTTTCTCCAGGAATATGACAAAAAAAGGCTGAAAGTCATCTGTTTAATCAGAGCTTCATTCTTACAGCTGCCCTGAAAGCACAACTTCGTGTGTTTGCTTATCCCAGCATCCCAGAGCCTCTCCAGGGACGGGGTCGTGTTTATCTGGGATCTGAGAGGAAAAATGGGGCAAAACCCAACAGATTCTGCCCACGCATGGCGGCGTTGAAAGAGCTCCTCCATCCCAGATGGATGCAATTAGGGGCAGGCAGCAAAGAAAATATTCCCACAGGTGCTGTGGGACCTTTTGTGGAAACTTCAGACGCTGCTTTTCCCAATGCTCCCAATCCCAATGTCCTGAATTATGGCTGTTTTCCCCTGTGTGCAACCCGGCCTGGGGGTTAAGGAAACACTTGGATGGTGCTGGAGGAGGTTTTATCTTTTTTTTCCCTTTTTGTCTTCTGCTGCTTTTCCCAATTTTATGCCCAGCTCCATCCCAAAAATGTAGTTTACTTAGATTCTCCCCGATTTTTATGGGTTTGATCCCAGAAGTGCAGCCAAGCACCTCCCTCTCACTACCTTGAATTCCTTCCTCTGGCACCTCTCTCTCCTCACAGCTTGGAAATAAGTCCTTTCTTTGCCCTAGTTATCCTACATGGATAAAAAATCCCAAGTTTTTCCAAGGCAAGCACCACAGGGAGGCTCTGATCACTGCTGGCCGTGAGAACTGGGGCTTTTAGGAGGGAGTTTTTTGACTTGGTTTGTTTGATTTATTTTTCCTTCAGTGGATGCAAAGTGAGTGGGGCAGCTTTGCTCCATGTGGAGAGCACTCCACGTGTCCATGGGCAGCAGCTTTGATTTTGGCCAGGGTTGTGTGAAAATGTGCATGAAATTCCCCGTCTCATTCCCAGGACATAAAAGGGAAGGCAAAATCCATCCCTGCTCTGTGCCTCAGTTTCCCTGCCTTAAAAATGTTATCAGGAATCACTTCTCAGTGTTTGGGGGGTTTTTGGCAGAAGGAATCCCTGTTCTTTATTTTAAGTGTAAAGGATGGGGAGCAAAATACCAACAGAAGTGGGGACAGTTTTTTTCATGGCCATGCAAACAGCACAACAAGTTCCCCGATTTTTGCAGGGGGAGCCAGTTTTTTGTCCCTGATGGTATTTTTAGCGCTGCTGCCCCCGGGGCAGCTCTCCCTGTCCCTCAGCCCCGTGTCCCATTGAGGACTTTTGGTGACAATGCCTCGTGCCCGGGGTCATTTCCTGGGGGCAGGGCCCCGCTGGCCTCAGCCACATTGGGAGCCTCTGTTTCCCATCTGCTCCCGCTCCTGCCGTGGCCTTTTGGGTCAGCGGCGCTGCTCCCCTTTCACCCGGGAACAGCGACAGGCAGCAGCCTCCCCTCCCATTCCCCCCTTGAGGAGTTTTGGTGTGGGGATGAGCTCCTGGCCCCCATGGGGGCACATTTGGTGACCTTTGATCCATTGATCCCAAGGAAAGCAGCTTTGCCCATCACTCCAGTGCGTGGCTGAGCCTGATGGCATCCACCTTCCCTCCAGGAATTCGGAGTCCAGCAGCCAGATTAATGCTGGGTGTGGAGGTGCTGGGCTGCAGCACGAGCTCAGCCCCTTCTGAGCCACCAGAGAATCTCCCCTGCAGCTTCCAGGAGCCTGCAGGGAGCTCTGTGGATCTTCCCTGGTAAAATGGAGGGTTTCGCTTCCTAAAGTGATCAGCTTCCCTCTTTTCAATAAAATGGCTCTGGCAGTGAGATGAGGGGCTCTGGTCCTCAAAGGAGACGTGGGGATGGAGATTTGGCAGCAGCAAAGTTCATGGCCCCAGGTGTGGGAAATACTAAAGGTAAGGAGGCTTTCAGGAGCTGAGAAAGCAGCCTCAGAAAGAGAAGAGAATTTAGAGCTGGCTGCAGCTGCAAATTGTGAAAAACAGAAGGTACAAAAATACAGCAAGCAAGGACTTTAAACAATAATGGGAGTCTTAGGTTTAGCCATGATAAACATTGAGACCACAGAGAAATATGCTTAGCAAGATAGCAGAAAGTTTTAGGTTTAATAATGGAATATTGTGTATTGTTAATTCAAAGTATAACAAGCAAGCACTGTTTGAAGCAGGTGTACGTGTGCTATTGGTAATTGTCTAAAACAGCTGTCTGTAAGCTTTAGCAATGTGCTATTGGTTGAAAAACTTTTCAAATGTCATGTAACAAAGAGATCTTTGGCTGCTGGCTGCTTCTGGAAAGACGTGAGCAGTTGCCATGTTTTTATTGTGTTAAACCTGGTATTGAGACTGGTTATGGCAACAAAGCTCTGGGAGATGTCTTCCAGCAGCCCCATCCTGTTCTTACAAATACTCCCAGCACACCAAGGGTTTTGGGGTTTTCACGTGAAACCACCCCAAAATGTCAGGAAAATGTCTTCCCCCTTGTCCAGTGTGTGGACTTCACCTCCTGACTCATTGATTATCCCCCTGTCAGGACAGTCAGGTCCCTGCAGGCACTTCCAGGCTTGGGCAGGAGGATGGAGCATCCCTGGGAAATCCAGCGTGTGGTTTTAATTTTCCTCCTGCTCCGGAGAGAAAAGGAAGCCCAGAAGATTTATGGGCTCCCTGTTCTTCCTGCAGGTTTATAAATAGCCTTTCTCAGGTGCTGGGCACATGGGGGCCTTGGGGGAATGCCGAGAGGGATCAAAAGCAGCGTTGGGTCCCTCCTCCTCTTCCCTCTCCACGTGTCTGATCCCTGCTCCCTCTCTGCTTCAGACTGGAGATTCACTGGGATGATTTCACCGCCTGAAATCCCAAAACAAGCCCCCTTTGGAGCACCAGGACTCCCCCTGGCTTTGATGTTTGCCCTGGGAAATTCAGGTTATCTCAGCTGCTGTGGGGGAGAGGGAGAAGCTCCTGGAGCCCCCAGGAAGGGACCCCACCTCTGGGGTGCTCACACTGCTAAAAGGGTCTTTGGGTTGAAGGAAAGCAGCTCTGGGAATTAAAAGTAAAGCAAAATATTAAAAAATAAATAAACCCGAGGAATTTGATTCCACATCATCATTACCAGAAGTGGGTAAATAACTCTGTCCATTACTTTGGGTTGTAGCATTAATTTTCACTTGAAACAAGATTTATTATTTTTACTGAGACGTTTTCCCAGTATATTTTAAACTGAATTTTTTTTCCGTTCTAAAAGAAAAGTTTGATTTGACAATGGAAAGTGGAACCCCACTCACAACCAACTGCTCCAGGAGAGGAAAGGGAAGAGCTGGAGAAGGCAGAGGTGGCAGAGAGGGGGAAAGGGTTTTGAAAAAGTGAGAAAAATAATTTCAATGTTTTTGTTCATTCCTCTTTTACCTGAATTTCTGTGTCCTTAATTGCAGCATCCAGTTTCTTTGGAAGGCTGGAAGGCAACACTTGGCTTTTCCAAGGAGCTGCTGAAGTGAATTCCCAGGAAAGGGAAAAGCAGATTATTCATAGCAACAAGTGAAAGCCTCTAAGGACCCTTTATAAAAAGAAAATAACAGCTTCAAACCGCACAGAGCTCAGGTTTTAAGTGACATTTTAACCCGAGCTCTGGCTTTGAAACACCACCTGATTCCCCCCAAAACGCTCAGGGCCACCAGGACAAAGCTGGCACAGATGCCACCTGTCACTGAAACCACCACCACCCAAAACACAGCCCATGGACATGTTTGGGGGGGGACAAAATTCCCGAAAATCCTCTTTGGGAAAAGTCTGGCAGGCTCTGGAAGGTGTCACCACAAAAAAACCTCACTGATGGTTTTCTGCCAACTCTTTTATGATTTTTAGGGAAAGGGGAATTTCCCCCCAATGTTTTTTAGGGGATGGGGCATTTTCTCCCCTTGCTTTTTAGGACAAAGGGAGTTTTCCCGCAGTGGTTTTTAGGGCAAAGGAAGTTTTCCCCCAGTATTTTTTATGGAAAGCGGAGTTGTCCCCCAAGGCTGGAGCGGTAAAGGGGAATATTTCTCCTCCCCTGCTGCCAGCAATTATCACACGATCCTTATCTCCCACCATTAAGTTTGGAGTGAGGAGCAAACACAGCTCGGGGCTAATCCTCCTCCTGCCCTGCAGCACCCAGGGACACCCCGGCCCAACCCAAGATAACATTTTCCATGAAGAAACAGCTTCCAGAACGGCTGATGGGAAAACTGTGCCAGGATTAACCTTTCCAGACCCCTCTTGGAGTTCGGAAAGTGCCTGGGTATTTTTTTTCTCGGAGATGTCAGGCCCAGGAATAAATAGATGAGAGAAGTTTTCCAGCACTCGATGATTCAAATCTCCTTCCCTTCCGCTTACAAAGGATTTTTGGGGTTTTTTTTTTTCTCTTTTGTAGATGCCTTTCCTGATTTCAGCGCAGATTCTCAGCAGAGGGGCTGTAAATGGAGGATTAAAACTCTTCAGTAAACAACGCAGCTCAGCACACACTGGGAGAAGATTTCCAGGTGATAGAACTCCACCAACGTCAGCGGGGATGGAAAATCCTCGTCAACACAATTGCAAAATGAGCAGCTGCTGCTTTAAACTCACTGCTTTACTACCAAATGATGAAACAATGGCTTTTCTAACTAATTTGTGTGGTTTAAATCTGCGTTGAAATCCTTTTTATTTGCCCGAGGACCGGAGTCTGAGCCATCCTGGCATCCCTCTGCTGGCTGACACCCGGGGCTGGCTTGGATGGGCAGGGGCACCTTTGGGGCTCACAGAGAAATGAATCCCAGACTTCCCAGAGGAAACAGGCTCCTACACACAGCAGATTTCCCACTCCTGGCAGAGCTGAGCCCCGGGGCAGCTGGGCTGAAGGGATTTGAGCACTTGCACTGCTCCCACCACGCCTCTGTGCTCTGTGGTGTCTCCTGGCTTTAGCAGAGATGATTTCCAGGCTGACATTATCCCTGGGAATGGCCATTCCCATCATTCCCACCATTCCAGGTGCCCCAGGATCCCCTGAGGCAGCAGCTGAGCCCTGGTACCAAAGCCCATCCCCAGAGCCCATCCCCAGGGAGCAGCTCCAGCCCTGGCCACCCTTCAGGAGCTGCAGCTTTGGGCTGCTCAGCCTCTCCCCTTGGAGCTCCAGCCCTCCTGTGGGAGCAGGGATTTAACCCAGGGATGTGTTCAGTGCCCCGGCAGGGATTAGGCTGGAGCAGAGCTAAACTGGGCCTGGCAGGGCTGATGGAAAGCAGATGCTGCCCTCGTCCCCTCTCATCATCCCTCTGAGGGCCTGCTGGGAAAAGCAGCACCAGAAGCAGCTCCTGGAGGTTTTCTGGGAGGGGGGAGAGCATCCATGGAAGCTGGAGAGGAGAGGGGGAAGGCAGAACCCCCCAGGAAGCAGAGAGGAAGCAAAGAGGGAAAGGGAAACAGAGAGAAAAGGGCACAGAAGGATGGGGGTGAGGCACCAGGACAAGGCATCAGCTCCTCCACAGAGGCTGATGGAGCAGCACTTTCCTTGTTGGGAGCAAAAAATTGTCGAAATAATTGGTGTTTTCTTGCTCTTCCCTGTTTCCCTTCCAAAATGGTGAGTTTTCCACCTAACCCCAAAGCCAAACTCCTTCCCCACTAAGCACCTACAGCAAACAGGGCCGTTTTTGGATAATTCTTATTTAACCTGAGCATCTTCTTTTTATTTTTTTTTTATAAGTAAAAAAAATAATCTTAAAGAAATGTGGCTTAGGTAAATGGATTTGAAAAAGCTCTGAAAAGGGTTACATATTCTGTATAATTTTCTGTGCTGGCAGTTTTTCCTGTCTTCCAGGATAAACTCAGGACTCAGGGAGCTCCTGCCCATTTGCACCCCCTGGCTGTCTCCAGCCCCAGGGAATGAACTCTGATTTATCCCGGCAGGAGACCTGGACTGCAGCCTGGCAATGGGGGATGGGGCAGCTCTGGCCCCACAAAGGTGAGCAGGGAAAAGCTCAGCTCCTTTTGCTGGCACTCCCACAGCTGCAGTTGTCTCTGCACAAGGTCTGGGTGATCTATTAAACCTCTCAAATCAGGATTTAATTTAGTTTTAATAAGACAGTTCGGGAGATGTTAATTAAATTGAGTTATTAAAGCCACATGGACTGGACTTGGCTGATACATTTCCTTCTTTATTAAGTCCATTAAAAAATAAGGGAAGATAGAAGGGGGAAAAAACCCGTTTGGATGCAGCAGCAGATTCAAAGAGTTCCTTTTTCCTTTGTTGAATTAAACATGTGGAGAGGAATAAACACCAAAAACCAGGCAGGTGAGCTTGAATCCTCTCAAGATCCGTTGAACCCAAGTGTCCAACTGAGCTCTGCACACTTAATCCCAAAATTCCCTCCAAATTCCATCCCCACTGCTGGATTACCAATGGGAGTGATGCTCCATCCATCCACACCCCTGCAGGAAAAAACTACAGGAATGCAAGTTTTTGTCATTTTACTTAATTAGATTTTTCCTACCTCTGGCAAAGAATGCTTCTGGGAATGTCTTCAGTTGCAGGAATTGTCAGGGTGATTGGGTTAAGCTGGAAAAAAACTCCCACGTGCCTTAAAAATGACAAATATTTTATTAGCTGGAAGTGTAAGCAGCTCTAATTAGCTAAGCAGGCCTGAGTTAATTGATTTATAAGCTTTAGAGGATGCAATGTACTGGTGAGACAATCCAAAGGGTCCTGGGGAGGAAATCCATCCTGCACTTCCCAAATTGTTCTTTATGTCTGGGCTGAGCACAGAGAGCTCCTGGTCCTGCCCTGAAGATTGCAGAGGATGGAGAACCCAGCAGGATTTATCCCAGCTCTCTCCTGCTTTACTCTGGAATTTCTCTGGAATTATTTTCCTTTCCCAAAGCCCCTCTGGCTGTTATTTCTGGTGTATCAATACTGGCAGCTCCTGTCCCCTCCCTGCCATTGACTCCTGGGTGATCTTGGTCCTTCTCCACCCGTTTCTGTTCAGTGCATGGATGGAAAGGGATTAACAGCCCCAGGGGAAAATCCTGGGCATCTTCATATCCACCAAAGCTGCCAAACACAAGGAAACACTGGAGAATAACCCAAGACTCCCTTCTTTCCACACCTGTTCCCTAAAAAGAGCTTTGTGCTGCATTTCTGATGGCTGCCAGTGCAGACCCCCTCTGCTGGCCCTTCTTATGAGGATTAGGCTCTAAAAAGCTGTAATTCTAATAAAAATTGTATTAATGAAATGCATCCGTTGTGCCATACAGGTGCTCACTTTTCCAGGCTGGAAAAGATCCTTAATCCCAATGGAGCTGCTGGGGAAATGGAGGCAGGGATGGGACAAGCTCACTGTGGATGCTCCTCATTCCTGGTGGCACTGAGACATTGCTGGACATGATGGAGGTGTTCCCAGGGACTCTGGATTTCAGCTGATCAGCTCCAGAGCCAGGTTTTGCAGGACCAATTGGAATCCACAGCCTCAAACTGGACTTTTTCCAACCTCCCCAGAGCCACCAAGGGTTGTTGTTGATGTCCCTGTCCTCTCCTCCCAGCCATGTTTATCCTCCCATCTCATCATTCTGCTTATCCTGATTCCTCACAGCCTGGATGATCCCACAGGGAATAAAGGGGGAAAGGCTCAGGGCTTGGGGAACTTTCTGAGAGGGCTGGTGAGGGAAAGAATGGGATTTTCCTGGTGTGGGGAGAGGGATGTTGCAACATAAATGGAAATGAGAGGGTTTGGGAAATCTAAAGAGGGTTTTATTTGGAATCTCAGATATTTCTACAGGACTTGTTTCCTTCCTCACCAGAGAAATGCTAACTATTAAAAAGAAAAAAAAAAAAATTTGGGGGATTTTAACCCCTAAATGTAAATTTCTGCCCTAACTTCCCCTGCTGCAGGGAGTTCCCAAGTGCCCAGGCTTTGCAGCCCTGTTTGGCATCTTTGGAGTTCTTCAAACCCTCCCCACCCCATTCCAGCCAAATCATGGACCACTTTCCCTCCTCTAACCCTTCTTGCTCTTCCTTCCCTCATCCCAAGCACAGGGAGCCACCACCACCTCCCCTTTGGGGTGGAATGAAGGATATTTTATGGGAATCCGGGAATGCTGAGCTGCCTTTGGTGCAGAGCTGCTTCCAGCTGAGGGAGGGAAGAAAGGATCTTACAGGGGGAAAATTATTTTTAGATATTTCCCCACCTCATCTGGCTTCTGAATTTGTTCACATGAGATTTCTCAAGCAGGGGGATCAGAAAAATTTTTCAAGGTTTAGCTTATTCTCTTTCATTTTCTACACTACTCAGAATTTTCTACACCTGACTTTACTTCTGGGTCTACCTGGGATTTATCTACCAAATTCCCAGCTTTGAAATGTCCACAGCTCCATGTTCTTGGCTTCCTCCTGTCTTTGCTGTTGAGATCTCCTGTTTGTCTTTATCCCATGTGCTCAGAGCTCGCCTGCTCCTCTCAATCCCTTTACAAGGAAAACCCATCCTGTAATTGATCTGCCTTTCCCTATCATGGGTAAAACTCCTCCCTCAGAAAACATGGGATTCCCCTGGAGAAGCGAATCCCCTCTAAATCCCTCTTCCCATCAAATCCCTGCAGTGACCCTGTTTACCCTGGAACTTCATCCTGTCTTGGAGGGCAGCAGAGCTGCATTCAGGATCTTTTTACCGGAAGGAAAATCATCCCATAAATGATACCTCTCCCCCTATCATGGGTAAAAGAAATCACTGATCCTGGAAATGTTCCATGGAGCCATCTGGAAACATCTGTCATGGATTGTGCAGGTGTTTCTTGCCATACCTGTGCTGAAGACACCTTTGCAAGACCCGGAGCAGAATCTTAAGCATTCATAATTGATGTTTGGAACAAACTGGTGCTCCTGGGGAGCAGGAATTGTGGGGCCAAATGTGGGGAGGCTGGGGCTGGGCAGATGTTCCTCACAAAGCCTTGGCTCTCTGCTGCACCCAGGTGAAGGTCACAGAGCCAGGAGTGTCACTGAGGAGCCAAAACTCTTGGAAAACCTCCTGATATTCCATAAACATCCCAACCAGCCCACGTTCACTGATAGCCACCAGTCTGGACCCCCCACACACAATAAAGATGTTGATCTAGAAGAGATTCAGGAGATCAGGCTGATGTTCAGGGGTCCCTGTGTCCTGTGTGACCCCAGACTCAGTGTCCCCACGTGCTGAATGGGTGGCTTTGTGTGGCTTTGTGTGGGCTCTGTGACTCCAGCCTGGCTTTGGGGATGGTTTGGGACTTGTTTCCATGCCCAGACAAGAGCAGGGAAAAGCTGCTGAGTTTCCAAAGGCAGCTCTGGTTTCCTTGGGCTCAGCAGGGCCAGGGCAGGGGGGGCTCCACGTGGCCTTGGGCAGGTGCTGGTGGAGGCTCTGCAGGGATGGACCTGGGACACAGCAGCTCCATGGACTTTGGGTGATCCCAGGGGTGTCATGGCCAAGAACTGGGACTGATTCCTTCCTCCTCTCAGGAACCTGTGTGTCCCAGCTTGTTCCCCAGGCAGCCCAGCTCCTGCTTGCTCGCTGTGGGGAGGACATGGGCATGGGACCAGTTCCTCCCAACAGTCCAAAGGTGGTTGCAGAGCACTTTAGAACTCCTCCAGCAATTCCATGGATCTTGGACCCGTGTCCCTGTGTCACCTCAATGTAACTGCAGGGACCTGCACCAAGCAGGGTGGATCCCACACTTGGCAATGGTGTGTTGGGTTGCAAGATGTAACAAAAAAAGTCTGTATTCTATTTCCCATCTGTCGAAATCAGCTGGGGAGGTGTTTTTCTCCTCCAGGAGGGAGGGGGAGGTGTCAATGGCCCAGCTGTTAAAACCAGCTGGGGCAGCGTTCTTTATATCTTCCAGGACCCATCATCCCTCCAGGGGATCTCTGCTGTTAATGGGCCATTGAGTCTCACTGCATGGCTGATAAAATTCCATCATCCCATTGGGAGATGTTCCATCCAGCAGGAGAAGCCAAGCATTCCCACCTGGATAAAACCTGAGAGTCAGAACACCAGCACAGCCGGTTTTTCCACTGGATTCCAGAAGAACACCAGACCCATCTCATCACTACTGGACCCTTGGAAGGAAACTACAACCTTCTACAGGATCATCTCTGCCCCAACAGAACCACATCTGTCACTCCAGGAGGACTTAACTGGACTGGTGCCAACACTCAGAATACAGTCAGGCTGTATTCTGACTCTGTCAGTGTTTTCTTTTTGTTTTGTTTGTGTTTTGTACCACTACGTTTTTATTTTTAATATCTCTAGTAAAGAACTGTTATTCCTATTCCCACACCCTTTGCCTGAAAGCCCCTTGATTTCCAATTTATAATAATTTGGAGGAAGGGGGTTTCACTCTCCATTGCAAGGGAGGCTCTGGTTTCTCCCTGGCAGACCCCTGTCTGTCCAAACCAAGGCAGATGGCCACAAGATAAAGGAACCAACAACTGTCCAGGCCTCATCTCAATGGCCGTGAGGAAAAGGAACCCACAACTCGTGTGTTTCTTTCTAGTGACCTGCATATAATGAAAGGGAAATTCCACTGCCTGGAGCTGCCCCTCACCAGGCTGTGAAATAAAGAGCTTTCCCTTTCCAATCCCTTCCATTCTTGTTTATTCAGATGTTCCACATGAACCCAGCAGGGCTTGGTGGCCACAGGGCAGGGGTGCTTTGGGAAGTCTGCTCTGGATATGGAGGAACTGTGAGGTTTTGCAATCACATCATCAATGTGGGACCCTGTTCTGTGTCTTTATTAATTAGGGATGAAGTTATGCCTCATCCCTGAAAGTGTCCAAGGCCAGGTGGGACAGGGTTTGGAGCACCCTGGGATAGTGGGAGGTGTCCCTGTTCATGGCAGGGGGCAGGACTGGGTGGTCTTTAGGATCCCTTCCAACCCAAATTAGTCAAGATTCCGTGGATTCGTGACTGAAGACTTCAGGTCAAGGTACAAATTTTATTTCCCTCCAAATGAGGGAAGGAATCTCTGTCTCCAGAGAGCTCATCCACAGCACCAGACCCATCCACACTGCTGGGGACTTGTGCAGGGGCTCACCCAGGAACATCCAAAGTGGGAATTAATGCAGAGAAAATACTTGGCATATCCCCATGGTGGAATCTCAGCACTTCCAGCAGCCTCCTGGCTGCCATCTGGAAGGGACATGGATCTCCAGTTTCACCTCCACCAATTTCCCAGCTCATCTGAGGCAGGTTGCCAGCACCATCCTGCTTTTTGCCCTCAGAAAATCCACATTTTCCTGCTGGAAACTCCCCCATCCCAGCACCCCACATTCCTTGATGCATCCCAAAAGCACTTCCAAGGGGTCCCTTCCCCAGCTGCTGCTTTGCAGAAGCTTTCAGGGGGCTGGAGGTGGTGCAGGGTGGGATTTGTGCTGGCAAAGCTCAGTTTGCAGTGCCTGGAGCAGGTCTGGCAGTGGAGGGAAGAATCCCAGCCCTGAGGAGCTCCAGCCCACACTGGCACAGGCAGTGGGTGGGATGTTTGGATCAGGTTCATCAGCTCCACTTCACAGACAGTGACAGCCAGACATGGGCTTTCCATGGAAAATATTTTGCTTCAGAGTTAAAATAAAATCAAAAAGTGAAAACTAAATCTTTTATTTTTTTAATATTTGTTTTTCTTAGGAGTTCTCATCCTGCCAAAACCAACACATCCCAAACCATTCCGGGAGCTGTTTGATCCCATCCCTCCCAGGGATCAGGGGAACCTGTGGAGTGCATGCACCAGCCTCCAGCTTGGTCTCCACCCTGGTGCCATTCCCAGCAAGGGGAATTCAGATCCTTACATGGGGGCTGGTGTGATCCCACTGCCTCCTTTACATGGGATTATTCCTGTTATCCTTCCCTCTCCCCATAAATAATGTTATCAATGACCTAACAATTTAGACAGCACATGAGATTTTATTTTTATATTAAATATTGACTAACAGGAATTGCGTGGAAATTTTAAATTTTTTTCCTATTTTGGGGGGGAAAAATCAATGTTTGCAGGCAGCTGCTCTCTCCAGATGTCCCAGTGCCCAGTGATCTGAGCAAACACTGAACAACCCAAAACAACACCGAAAACCCCCAAAACCTTGGGCCGGGCTCCGGGGTAGGAAACATCTGGAATTCTGTTTGCCTGGCCTGTCAGGGGCAGATAAAGGATAAATGTGGAGTGACAGCCGTGGGGCTCTGCACATCTGCCAGGGCTGCAGGTGGGATTTCAGGGGAAATTCTCCCTGGACGGGCTGGGACCAGGAAAAACCCACACAAACCTCGCAGCTCCGTGAGTCAGGGCCATTGTTTGCTTGCACATCCGAGGGGAAAACACGCCTCGAGTTCCTCCAGGGATGGATTGAGTGACGTCCCCACCTGGAGCTGAGGCTGAGGGCCGGGGACAGGCAGCAGAGATAATGATTTATCCAGTTTGGATGAATGAATGGCCTGGAATTGGGGGTTTCCTGCGGCGCTGGCTCCACCCGCTCGTGCAGGGGGGAGATTAACGCTGGTTAATCAGGGTTCGTGTTTGCCTTTGTTCCATTCCCGGGGCAGGGACTGCCGCACTCCAGGGGCTGCCCAGGGCGGTGGTACGGGATAGGATTTGGTAATCTCTGCAAACTGTGGGGTTAATGACGGCTCCGGTCACCAAAAATCTGGGGAAATGGGGATAAATCCCCTGTGCAGTGCCGAGAGGATGAACCACCCTTCTGCCCACCCTGTTCAGAGCTAGCCCAGGGGTTGCTTTGCCTCCTTTTTGCAATTTTTCCTCTTTCTGGCACGAGCAAAACACCTTTTCTCTCTGCCTTGGCTCTCCCTCTGCCGGGACAGCACGGCAGGACTGGGTGGTCTTCCCTAGGGAGGGCTGGGCATCCCTCACTCTCATCCCGAGCAACTGGAACCGCGGTCAGGCCTCATTTTCTTGCCACATCTTTTTCCATTAAACACCGAGTTCTCTTCTGCCAGCCTGAACTGGAGCCCTGCAGCAGAGAGGAGCCCAAAGCCCATCCTGTTGTGGCCCAGCGCTGTCACAGAGGTCACCGTGAGCCCTTGGCAGCCCCAGCTCTGCCCCTCGCCAGCGCTGATCTACCTCCCCAACAGCAGCAACTGTCTGGGAAAAAGGGCTCTGCTGCTGGAATGAACAGTTCTCACACAGGATCAGCTCAGAACGGAGATTATTTCCCCCACTTTTTGAAATATAGAACACACCCAGGGCTTGCCTGTGTCAAGGCATGGCCATGCCCTGCTGAGCTACAACACTGCCTGCTCTGGGAGACAAAAAAATCCATTTGAGGCCCAAATCTGAGCCTGGACGTGGTTTTGAGGTCACAACCTCTACCCCAGGGAGGTAGAACTTGAGATAGTCCAGATTTGATTGCCAGAGCAGTCCCAGGACGAACTCTCCAGGGTCTGAAGCTGCTGCAGCACCTGACTTGGTGGCAACAGCAATGGGATGTTTTAGAGCTCTGCTTAACCCAACTATTCCCAAACCTGCGGGGATTTAGGGCTTTGCTGCACCCATCCCAAGCTGTGTCCCGGCTGGAAGCAGAACCAGGATTGGGTGGAGGTGTCGGAGGAGGGGCCGGGCCGGGCTCCTGTAAACAGGAAGGCGCGGAAGCGGGGGAGCAGAGCCCGGCTCATCCAGGGCTGCGGCACACAATGACAGCCCGGAAAGGGGGATATAAATACCCGGGGTCAGGGCCGGGCTGCGGGAACAATGGGCAGCGGCAGGGTGGAAAAGGCTGCAGAGGACAGGGCCAAGGCCACCCCGCGGGGCGGGAACAGCTCTGGGGTTTGGGGGGGCAGCCGGTAAATCCCTGCAGGGTGATGGGGCTTGTGGGGTGATGGTGGGCACAGAGCATGGGGTGAACCCCCAGAAAGCCTCTGGATCCTGGAATGGGTTGGGTTGGAGGGGCCCTTTTGTTGGGAAGGATGAACATTTAACAAGAAAACTTTATAGATATGAATGCTTAGCAGAAGGCTCTCTGAATGTAGAGATGGTAAGAGAAGAGGAGATGAAAGCAAGTTTTGATATAGAAGGATAGAAAATGTCTAAAAAGTAAGGATTGCTGAACCAGTTGTTACTGGATAACTAAGAAAGCAAAGGGTGAATGAGCTGGAAAGAAGGTTTTATGACTAAGACCAAAGGATTTGTTGACCACAATCAAAAAGATGTTTTTACCAGTAGTAAGAATAGTTTTCCACTGCAAGAAAACAACAACAAAAAAAGAACTTTTAGCTTAAAATGTGACATACTAACACATAAAATAAAATAGTTACTAACACAGTATGGTAATTTTAGTAGTTTTGATAGGCTATAGGCAAATGTAAAATTATTGTGTAAGATACTGATTGATTGTTATGCATTAAGATGCTCAGCAAAGAAAAACATACAATGCATTGTAACCAGAACTGAAGTGGCTTCAGGTTTGCCTGTGAGCTGTAGCTGGCAGCTTTTGGGCTTGGCTCTGTTACCCACGACCCACAGCTGCTGTAACATCTTCTGTACAATAAACAAGCATTTTTAAAGAGCTGCCCTGAAGTCCAGACATCCCTCTGGAGGTATTCTCCTGCACCCTTTAAAGGCTGGGCTCTCTGCAGGGTTGGGTAATTCAGTGGGAGCTGGGATTTGGGTTTGGTAATTGCAGCTCCCTATTGCCAGACTTGGGGTCCCCACTCCCCAAAAATTGGTGAATCCATCCATGGATGCTGATTTGTTGTGGAAGGGGCTTGGGGGACCCAGTGCCTGGCTGGGTTTAAATCCCCTCCAAGGTTTAACTCTGAACAGGCTGGGGAGGAAGGGTCACACCTCTGCTGCACCCCAAGTCTCCCAGCACTTCACAAAAACACCCTGAATTTATCCAGTGTCCAAGGCCAGGCTGGACGGGGCTTGGAGCAGCCTGGGAGAGGGGGAGGTGTCCCTGCCCATGGCAGGGGTGGCACTGGATGAGCTTTGAGGTCCCATCCAGCACAAACCACTCCAGGATTCTCTAGGACCCTACATCCATGCAGGTTTAAATAGAGGCGTTTGTGAGCTGCTCATGGACGATGTGGACAATGGAATTTGCTCTTCCCGAGCTGAGTGGAGGCAGCAGATTCCCACCCTGCTCCTGGGATTATCTGTGCCCGTGCTTCCCGAGGACACTGCGATGTCCCCCGCTGCCTCCTCCAGCCCACGGAGCTGCTCCGTGCTGATCCAAAGACGTCAAAGGAAGCGAAATCCAGGGCGAGATAAACCCCAGAAGGGGGGATGCTGCAGCCGGGGCTGGGGGGAAGGTCAGCGATAGCCCAGCAGCGGCACCTCGATAACCAAAGCCGGGTCAGGGCCAGCAAGAATTCCAGGAAACATCGGGAGAGCACCGGGATGGCTCTGGAGGGGAGCCCGGCCCTTCCTGCGCCCCGGCCCCGGCACGGGGATGCTCAGGAAGCATCGGGACATCGCCCCGTACAGCGGCCCGTGCCTGGAATTCCTGCGTGTGCTGCATTTCCCACCCCGGAGAGGCTCTCCGGGAATGGGAATTCCTGCGTGTGCTGCATTTCCCACCCCGGAGAGGCTCTCTGGGAATGGGAATTCCTGCGTGTGCTGCATTTCCCACCCCGGAGAGTCTCTCTGGGAATGGGAATTCCTGCGTGTGCTGCATTTCCCACCCCGGAGAGTCTCTCTGGAATGGGAATTTCTGTGTGCACGGATTTCCCACCCCGGAGAGTCTCTCTGGAATGGGAATTTCTGCGTGCACGGATTTCCCACCCTAGAGAACCGCTCTGGGAAATGGAATTCCTGCCTGGGATGGATTTGCCACGCCGGAGAATCACTCCGGGAATGTCACCATCCCCTGGGACTCGGTGCTCTTTATTTCATATAAAAAGCCCTTCAAGGGGCTCTTTAACCTCTGGCTGTGAAGTGTTGGAACATTTCTGGGAGCATCACCGAGATCTCCATGAATTTGGCCCTGGGAGTCCCCAGATTTAGGTCAGAAACAGGGTTGGGGTTTGTTCTGCCCTCTGGATTTGCCCTCCCCCCTCGCTGCTCCCATAAATATCCCATTTCCCATCTCGGATCCTTAATGGAGTCCCCGAGGAGCCGCCGGAGCTCTTAGTGCTGTCCCCTGGGAGTGCTCGGGGATGAGTCGGGAGAGGCAGAGGCTGCTGGAGGCACAGCCATCCATCGGGAATGACAGATAATGGCTGGGATAACATCTCCCGACATCCCTGCTGGGAAATATCCCCGTTCCAGGGCCTGGAACACCCCCAGAGCACTCCTGGGGGGCTTCCTGTCCCTGTCTGCTGAGCTGAAACCCAAATATCCAAGAGAAGAAGGGCAGGAAAAGCTGTTCCCTTCCTCATTCCATGGAAAAAGAGTTAAAAAAACTCCCAGGAGAACTGATTATCAGTGCTCAGCTGCCAGGAGGGTCCTGCAGGCCCCAGGAATTATCCATGGCAGGAGGATCACTGTGAGCTGAATTCCAGCCTGGGAAGGGGAACGGCATCCATGCAAGTTGTATTGATTCCAAATAATTTTAAACAGGTACAAATGTGCCCAAAATACAGATTATAAATAAAATAATGATACTGGCAGATGCAAACGGGCTGAAATGTGTGAGATTTGCTGTTGCAGGAGTCTTGAAGGAGTGTCTATAGAAAAATCCTCCCAAATAACTGCTGGGGCTTTATTTGGTTAAGAATTATATTTTTTTTAAGGGATGGAGTGATGCACCAGCAATGTTTAGGGCACTGGATATTATGATCAGTACAACGAGGAAATCACCAGCATCACTTAAAGCACTTTCTGGGCCCTCTAGCGGTGCTGAGGGTCAGCTCTGCCTCCCGAAATAACAGCAACAATCCCAGGTTTAACACTCTGCCTGCTGTCTTTCCTTAAATAAGGAGAAAAAGGCCAAATGTCTCCTTTCCCCTTCTGTTCTTAAAGCACACCTATGGGAGAATCCAAAGGGTTGGGATCTTTCTCCTGCTTTTTGAACCAAAACCGAGGGGTGAAACTCATTTTAAAATTGAGAAGAAACCCTTTGGAAACTCTGAAGGGGGAGAGGTGCAGTGGGAGGGGAAGCTGAGCTACGTAGGACCAACCTCTTTTCCCAACCTTGGCTTTTCCCATTCTCCACTTCAAAGGAAAATGATGTTCCCAGGAGCTCTGGAAGCTCTGAGAGATGAGGGATTTATGAGTTTCTTTCCAAGTCATGCTCTTAAAATAAACAAAGGTTGAGTTTGGCTGCAAGGGGCAAAATATTTGAGTTTTATTTCCTGCCTGGAAGCCACAATGGGTTTGACAAAGGGGAGAGTGGGGAAAGGTGACTTGGGAAACACCTTGGGGGATTTGGGAGTTAAATATATGATAGAGATTAATTTTATTAGAGATATTTGATAGAAATTAAATATGTGATATATATAAAAAATATGATAGAGATTGAATATCTATATAAAACTGAGATATAAATAGATAATAAAATATTGCCCCCTCTGCCACTCTGACCATCATATCCTATCCCAGTTTTTCATGGGAAATATCCAGTTTTGTTAAGGATGGCATTTTTTCCCAAAAATTAGCTGTTTCTAGGGGCTGCAGAGCAGAGACAGCATTTTTAATGTGGGCTGGGTAAGAATTTGGGGTGGCTTTCTGTGCCTGTTCCCTTCTGGCATCTCCACAGCCTTGGAGGGGTAGGAGAAGAGGGTGCAGGGACATTTTGTTGGGTATCCAAGGCAAGGACTCTCATGGAGATCTACAGTCCATCCTCAGAGTGGCTTCCCAGAAAGTCCTGGGTGCCACATGGAATTACCAGCCCCAAACCCCTCTCCCATCCTTTCCCCATCCTCTCTGGTGTGGAGGGGTTGGGGATGAGCTGGGTCAGTCCTCAGCAGCTTCCCTGGGTCTGCAGGGACAGGACACAGGGAATGGCTTCCCACTGCCAGAGGGCAGGGATAGATGGGATATTGGGCAGGAATTGTTCCCTGGGAGGGTGCTGAGGCCCTGGCACAGGGTGCCCAGAGCAGCTGTGGCTGCCCCTGGATCCCTGGCNAAGAGGGTGCAGGGACATTTTGTTGGGTATCCAAGGCAAGGACTCTCATGGAGATCTACAGTCCATCCTCAGAGTGGCTTCCCAGAAAGTCCTGGGTGCCACATGGAATTACCAGCCCCAAACCCCTCTCCCATCCTTTCCCCATCCTCTCTGGTGTGGAGGGGTTGGGGATGAGCTGGGTCAGTCCTCAGCAGCTTCCCTGGGTCTGCAGGGACAGGACACAGGGAATGGTTTCCCACTGCCAGAGGGCAGGGATGGATGGGATATTGGGCAGGAATTGTTCCCTGTGAGGATGGTGAGGCCCTGGCACAGGGTGCCCAGAGAGGCTGTGGCTGCCCCTGGATCCCTGGGAGTGCCCAAGGCCAGGTTGGACAGGGCTTGGAGCAGCCTGGGATAGTGGAAGATGTCCCTGCCCATGGCAGGGGTGGAATGGGATCAGCTTTGAGCTCCCTTCCAACCCAAACCATCCTGGAATCCTGTGATTCTCTTTTCTTGATTCCAAGCCTCCCTGTTTCTCCCCTCTGTATGGGTTGGGAAGGACTCAGGACATCCCCTAATCCTGGGACAGGGCTGTGGGGCTGAAATCCCAGGCTGGAGGAGCCAAGGCTGTCCTTGGGTTGTTCTGGGAGATATTGGAGCTGCAGAGCTGAGGGATTTAGGGAGGCTTGGGTTCAGAATGTGTTTTTCCAAGGGGTGCCATGATCCAAAGGGGTCTGCACAGGGAATCTTGAATTCAGCATCCCCTGCTGAGCCCCAGTCTGCCCCTTGCAATGTCCTGGGCTGGGCTGAGCATCGTTCCCTGGAATCAGCCAGGAGCAGGCTCTGAACAACCTGATCCACATGAAGATGTCCCAGCTGAGGGTGCTATGTTTGTTCCAGCCCAGAGTGAGGATCCTGTTTTTCCAGGATTCTGTGCCCATGAAGGCAGGTGGGTGTTGGTGCTCCATTTCCAGGGAATTCCCTGCATGGCAGGAGCTGGGGATGCAGCAAAGGACACCCAGACTTTTGTGGCTTTTCCCTTTTCTGGAGGAGGCAGGAGGTGGGGAAGGTGGATCCATGGAGACAGGATCCTGGGAAGCAGCAGGGGGATTGCCAACACCCCCAGTTTTGGGATAAAATATTCCTGCTTCCCTCTGGCTGGAAATTGGGGATGAGCCAGAATTCCAGGGCTGAGTGTGAGGGTGGAGCTGCTGTCCTGCCCTTCCAACCCCAATCTGGAGGGAATTTGGGAGGGTTCCAGGTGATATCTAATGCCTCCAGGGATTCCTGCTGGGGTATGAGGCAAGAAATTTCTGCAAGAAATGCAGAACTTTGGTAAAAATTGAAAAAAAACCCGGATTTTTCCATTTTCAGGTGAATTCTGCCCATCTGCCCAGACATGGGGCAGAGCCTGCCATGAAAACAAATGAGATTTTTTTTCCTTTTTCCCCCCATTTTTCCAAGGAAATACTGCCCAGGTCCTCTATGCCTCTGGCCCATAATCTCCATTGGAGCAGAAGTTTTTTGGAAAAAGAACCCAAATCTAGAGGTTACCAGGATCTCTGGGGGGGCAAAGATGCTCCCAGTCTCACCTGCTTCATTTTTTAAATTATTCAGAGTTGACCCTCAGAAATGGGGTATTTGGAAGAAATGTTTATATAGATAAAATTACTTATTTATTATTTACTAAATAGAAAAGATATTTATTTCCAAATATAAATATTAATTTATTAAATTTAAAATACATTTATTCAATAGTTATTGACATAAATAAACATCTCCTTATTAAAGAAAATTCACAATTATTTAATGTTATTTTATAATATTTATACATGGTAGTATTTATTATTTACAAGTATTTAATGTATACAATACATCTAATGAATATTTTACAGAATATACAGACTCTGTTGATACAAATCAGGATTTGGGCAGGGTTTTCCCCATCCCTCCACCATTGCAGAGGGATGATGGTGGTCCTTTCCCAGGGCTCTGGGGGCACAGGGAGGGAGCAGCCGTGCTGTTATTTTTGGATTGCATTACACAGCTCCCAGATGGAAAACCTCCCTCCCTGGAGGCAATAAAATGGATTAAAAAAGGGAAAAAAAAACTAAAAAAGAAAGGTCTTGACCCCATCAGCAAAGCAGGAACAGCATTTCTTGGGGAGAAAATCCTTTTATGAGGTGGGGAAGAGGAAATTTGGAGCGGGGGAAGGAGTGAGAGGAAAATGGGGATCAAATGCTCCAATTCCCTTCATTTGGAGCCTGTGGAATTTTACAGGAGCACCAGGAGGGGATACAATTCCACCAGGCTTCATTAATAAACCACTTTTCTGTGTGAAAACGGGCAAAGAGGGGATCCAGGCAAAGTCCTCGGGCCTGGGATGATCTGGCCCTTCCCTGCTTGGAAAACTGGACAGAAAGGTGGGGGCTCTTTGCTTTTTTGTTGGTATTTGAGTGGAATTGGGCCCAAAAATCTCCTCTGAGACCTTTAAAAACATTTCCTCGTGGAGGGAAAGGATTTGTGTCCAATCACAATAAAAATCAATGGATCTGTGAAAAACTGGGATTTCACTAAATGCAAATTGTCCCTGGGGGTGGATGCTGCCCTCCCAGCTTTGCCATAAAAAGAAAGCTGGAAAATTGGAATATTTGTGATCCTGGGGGTTCCTAAAGAAGCACCAGGGAGTGGCAAGGAAGGGGAGAATTTCTTTTCCTCTGAAATTGCTGCTGCTCCTGGGCATCCTCTGAATTTCATCCAGGGGCAGAAGGGACCTGCTGAGGATGCCTAAAAATATCATTTATTAAACAGACCCTGTAGGATTTATTTATCCAGCATTTATCAGGATATTTGAACTTCTCCTCTTAATGAGCAAAACACGGCTTTCCATGGGAAAATCTCCTTTGCCTCCAGAAAAGGGGGAATCTGTCCAAGCAAGGGGTTGATTTTTGGAGCTGTACTTGACCTTTCCAGCACAATTCCCTCCCCTGATCCAGCAGTTCAAGTTTCCCTGGACACAGGATTATTTTCTTACTGGTTTATCACCAGCCCCTGGTTTATTCCACCAAGAAATGTGCTCCAAAAATCCTCCAGTAAACGTGGAATGTTTGAGCTGGCCAGGATTTTTCAAGCCCTGTGCTGTGCCACAGTTTCCCTGTTTTTCCAAGCAGGGGTTTTCTTTGCCCCCCTCCTCCTAAGAAATGATGCAATTCAGGCTTTGAGCTGCAAAGAGATTAAAATCCTCCAAAATAAAGTTTATTTGAGCCTCAGGGCCAGGAGTTTTGGAGTTTTCATCTCCAGCCTCAGCCCCTTCCAGTGGATTTGCAGAGATCTGCGAGTTTTTATGGGAACATCATGGAATCACAGAGTCCTTCAGGCTGGAAAAGGCCTCGAAGATCATCAAATCCAACCATTAGGATTCATCAAGGAGCAAATCTGGAGGAAGGGCTTGGAGCTCATAAATCACTTTCTCCTCCAGCTGCACCATCCCAGGGGTTTCTCCACCCTCAGGAGCTGGAGCAGGAGCCCCAATCCAACCCCTCCCCCTGCACTGACTCCTGTGGTTCCAACTCCTGAGGTCCTGGAATGAGAGAAAAAGAGGAAAAGAGGGGAAAGGAAGGGCTCAGCAGCACGGAGCTGCTCAGGTCAGGGAGCATCTGGAGCTGGGTTTGGGTCCAGATTGCAGCAAACTGGTTAAACCCAGGTCCCTTTCCAGCCCTGAGCACTCTGGGATACCAGAATTCCACGATTCCAGGAGATTTCACAGCTTCTCCCTCACTCAGGTCCCATCACAGATCCCCCCACGGGAAGGGGGCAGGCTGGAAGGGAGGGCTCAGTGCCCAGGCCCAGGAGATTTTGGGTGCTGTCCCTGAAACCCCCACGCCCCAAGAGCTGCTGGGTGCCCTGGGACTGAAACAGGGACCTGCCACACCTGGGACCTGCCACCCCTAAAGCACCTGGAAGGGGCTGGAAACAGGGGAAATGAGAGAAAGAGAGGAAAAGAGGGGAAAGGAAGGGCTCAGCTGCACGGAGCTGCTCAGCTCAGGGAGCACCTGCAGCTGGGTTTGGGTCCACATTGGAGCAAACTTTTAACAGACAAAGTGCTCAAACCCAGACTTGCATCACTGCAAACTGAAACTCTGCTGCATCTCCAGGAGCCAAGAAAGGACCACATTTCAGATCAGGTTTGTATCACATTTTGCATCTTCAGGAGTCAATAATGACCCACATTTCATGTTATATTTATATCATATTTCATATCTTCAGGAGCCAATAAAGGACACAAATTTCATATCATATTTATATCGTGTTTTCTATCTTCAAGAGTCAATGAAGGACCCAGATATTTATATCATATTCATATCATATTTTGTGTCTTCAAGAGCCAATAAAGGCCCCACATTTCATATCATATTTGTATCGTATTTTTCATCTTCAGGAGCCAATAATGACCCACATTTTGGATACATTTTGTATCTTCAGGAGCCAATAGCAGCTCGTTTCAGACCGTATTTGTGTCACATTCCACCCATCACAGGGTGCTCAGTTGCCACGAAACCTTTATCTTGATCTCAGAGTTTCACTCAGCTCCTGGGCAAAGCAGCTGCAAATCAAACCCCACAAAACTCAAAAAAACCACCTTTGTGCCTTTAAAGCAGGAGCTGTCACCGAGCAGGCAGCAGCGAGAGGGGAGCTCTTGCCACAGCCACCCCAGATCGGTGTCACCCGGGGCTCCGAGTCCCCGCTGTTTGCTCGGGGGTTTGGGTGCCCCTGGCAACAGCCAGAGCCTGGCACGGCGGGACCCACGGAAATCTGCTCTGCATCTGCAGCGTCTGCTTTTTGGAGAGGTGAAACAGAGACACAGAGAGGTTTGGAACTGCTCACGTGCTCTGAAAATGAAGCCAAATATGGCCCAAAATGTGGGGCCTTTGTTGGCACCTGGAGATGTGAGATGTGATACAAGCATGCCACAAAATGCTGGTCCTTTATTGGCTCCTGAAGATACAAAATGTATCCAAAATGTGGGTCATTATTGGCTCCTGAAGATGAAAAATACGATACAAATATGATATGAAATGTGGGGCCTTTATTGGCTCTTGAAGACACAAAATATGATATGAATATGATATAAATATCTGGGTCCTTTATTGACTCTTGAAGATAGAAAACATGATATAAATATGATATGAAATTTGTGTCCTTTATTGGCTCCTGAAGATATGAAATATGATATAAATATAACATGAAATGTGGGTCATTATTGACTCTTGAAGATGCAAAATGTGATACAAACCTGATCTGAAATGTGGTCCTTTCTTGGCTCCTGGAGATGCAGCAGAGTTTCAGTTTGCAGTGATGCAAGTCTGGGTTTGAGCACTTTGTCTGTTNTCCCCTCTTTTCCTCTTTTCCTCTCTTTCTCTCATTTCCCCTGTTTCCAGCCCCTTCCAGGTGCTTTAGGGGTGGCAGGTCCCAGGTGTGGCAGGTCCCTGTTTCAGTCCCAGGGCACCCAGCAGCTCTTGGGGCGTGGGGGTTTCAGGGACAGCACCCAAAGTCTCCTGGGCCTGGGCACTGAGCCCTCCCTTCCAGCCTGCCCCCTTCCCGTGGGGGGATCTGTGATGGGACCTGAGTGAGGGAGAAGCTGTGAAATCTCCTGGAATCGTGGAATTCTGGTATCCCAGAGTGCTCAGGGTTGGAAAGGGACCTTAAAGCCCATCCTGATCCTACCAATGGCAGGGCAAAATTCCTCTATCCCAGGGTGCTCCAAGCCCCATCCAGCCTGGCCTGGGACAATTCCAGGGATCCATCCAACCTGTGCAGCACCTCAACCCCCTCACCCCATGGAAACCCCGAGGCCTTGAACCATATTGTCTTTCTAATATCTTTGTTTTATTATTTTATTTCTGTCCTTATGGTGAACGAATTCCCTTTTTTTTTTTTCATTCTCCCCAATTCTGCAAATATTTACCCAGGGCCCTCATTCCAAACTGTGGAAGGGCAGAAGGTGCTGGAGGGAACTGTGGGAAAGGCACATGGAAATAGGAGAGCTTGAGCTTCGGTGCCCTCTGGGGGGGATTTTTGCTTCTCTGGCCTTTTCCCCATCCTGCACAGCAAAACAAATCCACACATTCACAGGGAACCTCCTTAATTAGGGAGAAAAATCCTTAATTAGGGAGGGGAATCCAGAGCTGGGGAAGATGGAGAGAATCTTGAAGGTGACACTGCTCCTGATAAATCCCTCATGGGCTCCAGTGGGATGGGATGGGATGGGATGGGATGGGATCTTCTCCTGTGGGAATATCCATGTTAACCCTTTCCCTGCTACTCCTCAAGACCCCTGGCTCCCACTGGGACATTCAAAGTTCCCTTGGCCTCAGCAGATGCCAAAAACCCTTTGCAAATCCACCCTGGGGAGTGCCAGGAATGGATCCACAGCTCCAGCCTTGAGTCTCCTTCCACACTTGATTGTGATTGAAGGAATTTGTCACCCCCTGGGTATTGTCCATACCTACAAATATTCACCAAGGAACATTCCCTGGAAAATGAGCACATTATTTCTGGGGAAAATCCAACAATTCCCTTTTGTCTCTGCAAGATGATCGATTACAGAGCGACCTGCAGGGGGTTGTGAGTGCCACCAGCCCCTCCCAGCACCGCTGGGCTGCTTTCCCAGGGGAGTTGTGTGTCCTGGCAGGATGGGGATGGACAATGACCACCTCAGAGCCAGGATCTGCAGGACCAGGCTGGCGAATCCCTCTGGCCCCTCTGCAGCCGCTGCCGGAGGCCCCCCGGGGGCTGGGCTCCTGTTTATTGGCAGGGTCCTGACCTTGCCCCGTTTATTTCCCCGCCGGGATCTGGGCATGGAAAGGGGATTTGTAACGTGACACTCACAATAACACAGGCGGGACAGGCGGGACAGGGCTCCCACACGGCACAGCTGCTTCCAGGGACATGCTCTGATCGGGAAAAGAGGGGGATTCTCCCGCAGTTTTGCTTCCAAGCTCCTCTTTCATTGGATTTTAAAAGAGAGGAAGCTCCTGGACACCGGGGATGGGAGGTGGCTGCTCCGTGCTGAGCCACATCAAACAATCAGTGACAAAAAGGAGCTTCCCAGAGGGTTTCCCTTGGCTTGGGGGGAGAGTTCAGGTGGGTTTTAATCTCCAAACACGTTGCTCTTCTCTCCCCATGGGTTGTGGGATAAAGGAGGAGGAAAATGAGAAACTGTGGGAATGCTGCCCATGGAGAACCCAGCCCAGTGTTGGATTTGCATCCCTGTTCCAGGCCTGAGCACTCAAGGTGGAGAAAGAAAATCCTGGGGATGCCAGAGGCAAAGGAGAGGATGGAAAAGGCCTGGAACACATCCCCATGCCACAGATCCAGCTCTGTTTATGACTGCAGCAAGTCCTGGTGCACCCCATACCTCAGGCAGGATTTCCTCCCCGGCCAGGATGAAAGCCTGGATCCAAGGTTCTCATCCTGTTCACACCCATTCCAGATTCCCAGTCCTGCCCAACCCCTCCAGGCCTCAGTTTCCCCTGGAAATGTGAATCCCATCCTCTCCCTGACATTATTCCCTCACCTCAAATATTGCACAGGAGCTGCTGAACCATGGAAAACACAATGCCCTGCATGGTTTTCCTGCACTTTTCCTACTTTTCCTGCTCCAGTTTTAATCTGAAGCCTTCCCATGTGCTCTGAGCCCAGCTCATCCCACCCTGCTTTCCCCTGCTCCAGTTTGGAGAGGATCTCTGAGTTCCTGCCTCTCTTTATTCACCCTCTGTGGATGGGCAGGGAGTTTCCAAAGCCCCTGAGATGCCTGAGGTGAGGTTTTTGGGATGGAACGAGGTCTGGGAACCTCCTCAGGTAAAAGGAAAGGAAGTTGAGGTTCATCTGGGGCTTTTGGGAGNTTTGAATTTCTTTTTTTTTTTTTTTTTTTTTTTTTTTTGTAATGAAGCCTTTAAAAACTTTTGGGAAAAAAAAAAAACAAAAAAAACAGCTTTCCCTAAGAAGTTTAGAACTGAAGAGATCTAAAAAATCTGATGATTTTTCAGACCCTGGTGATGGATTTCTGTGCTCCTCTCGGGAAATTCCAAATGAAGGAACACAATTCATCCAGGCCAGAAAGGGCAACTGTGAAAGGAGAAAACTGCTGGAAAATTTTAATTTCTGGGGCTTTGGACCACCCCCATCCTGTCTCTATTTCTTATAATTCCTCAGAAAGGACTTACATTTGTCCCAAAAAATGTGTAGGGATGCACAGACACGGAGCCTCTGAGATCCAGCAGCTCCACAGCACCCAAAATTCCCTGGTGAAGACAGAGCAGGGGGTGGGAATGTTTGTAAGGAAAGGGGTTTTTACATGGAAAATGGGATTTCTGCTGGATCTGAGGGAGAGCAGGGCTGGCTGAGGGATTGCAGGGGAGGAAGGGGATTTGCTATGGGTCTGCAAGGCATCAGAGGGATGCAGAGAGGGCTCCTGGGGGTGATGGATGTTTGGGGCTGGATCCAGGGTGATGGATTGGAGGAGGCTCTGGAGGCTGGGAATGTTTTGGGAGTGTTTTCATCCCAAGCCCTGCACTCTCCATAACCCAGGAATGAGCCCTCTGGACAGGGAGATCCAGGGAAGCACCAGGGGAGGGGAGGTGGGAGCTGCCATCCCTCTGCTGTAACAAGGTGGAGAAGACCCTCCATTAATTCCCAAAAAAAGATGAATTAGTGGATCCCACTGCCCATCCCCTTCCCAGAACTTCCTCCCACCTCCTCCAGGATATTTTTATCAGTCACAAAGTGAGGCAGAAAAAGCCCAATTCTGTCACTTCCTATTATTCCCAAATAAAAACCAAATGTTGGGCCCAGAGTTCAGATCAGGGGAAAATCCACAAATCTCTTGGCCGTCTGGGATCTTTTGTTTATCACTGCTCTTAATCCCATTTTTTGGGTCTCCTGGGCTCGGGGAAGATAAATGAGGTGTGTCAGGAGCTCACCTGATTAACTTGGCCCATTCAATGGGGTTATTCTTCTCCAAGGCTGGGCTGGAAAGGGAACAGCAGGAATTTGGGAGTGCAGAGTCCCAGTCCCACAAAGGCAAAAGAAAAGGGCTTTGGGGTTGGTCTTTTTTTCTGCCCAGGTCACTCTGCAGGGAGAACATTGGCAAAAATCCTCTGGATAAAGTATTTTTTCCCTGGATTTTCACTGCAGGTCAGATTTGGCCTTGTGCTGCCACCCCCTCATCCCCCCAAAAATCAGCTTTTCCCACAAATGTCCATGAAATCGGTGCTGTGGGCAGAGGTCACCCATTGCAAAGTGCCAAATCCACCCTATTTCTTAGGGCATCTTAAAGAGCAAAAAAGGGGATGTTTCTACCATCCTGTGCTGGAATTTTCCTTCCCAGGATTTCCTTCCCATATCCCCCCTATTTCCTCTGCTTTTTCTGAGCTCTGGAAATGAAAGAAGACAGAATTTTGCTGTGCTTTATGGAATGGGAAGGGGGTTCTGTAGAACCCAGAGAGATGGAGATGCAGCGTCCCTGTCAAAGTCCCAAAACCGAGCCCAAAATCCTTTCCCGTGGGTCCAAACAGAGGTGTGNCCCATGGGTTGTGGGATAAAGGAGGAGGAAAATGAGAAACTGTGGGAATGCTGCCCATGGAGAACCCAGCCCAGTGTTGGATTTGCATCCCTGTTCCAGGCCTGAGCACTCAAGGTGGAGAAAGAAAATCCTGGGGATGCCAGAGGCAAAGGAGAGGATGGAAAAGGCCTGGAACACATCCCCATGCCACAGATCCAGCTCTGTTTATGACTGCAGCAAGTCCTGGTGCACCCCATACCTCAGGCAGGATTTCCTCCCCGGCCAGGATGAAAACCTGGATCCAAGGTTCTCATCCTGTTCACACCCATTCCAGATTCCCAGTCCTGCCCAACCCCTCCAGGCCTCAGTTTCCCCTGGAAATGTGAATCCCATCCTCTCCCTGACATTATTCCCTCACCTCAAATATTGCACAGGAGCTGCTGAACCATGGAAAACACAATGCCCTGCATGGTTTTCCTGCACTTTTCCTACTTTTCCTGCTCCAGTTTTAATCTGAAGCCTTCCCATGTGCTCTGAGCCCAGCTCATCCCACCCTGCTTTCCCCTGCTCCAGTTTGGAGAGGATCTCTGAGTTCCTGCCTCTCTTTATTCACCCTCTGTGGATGGGCAGGGAGTTTCCAAAGCCCCTGAGATGCCTGAGGTGAGGTTTTTGGGATGGAACGAGGTCTGGGAACCTCCTCAGGTAAAAGGAAAGGAAGTTGAGGTTCATCTGGGGCTTTTGGGAGAAATGTGAGGAGAAGCTCAGGGTGGGAACATCCCATGGGTCACAGATATGGAGAAATTCCCTCGGCTTTTATGGCTCATCCCAGCTTCCAGCACCCACTGGAATGCAGCCAGAGGGGCTTGGCTGAGGTTTGAGTCCCAGCTAAGAGGTGCTTCCTAAACCCAGCCCCTCCACCCCCAGATGTGCAGGGGGGCTGTAACAGCTGCAGTGGTGCCCCACACCCCCATCCCCGGGGTTTGGGATCATGGACACCCCCAGATTCCCACCCTGCTCCTGCCACCCTCCCTCTCCTGGGCCCCTGCAGTGGCACTGGGGACAGAGCTGCTTCTTCCTTTGGGATTCCTCCTGTTCCTCCAGCCTGGCTTCCCTCCTTTGGGAACCTTTGGGATGCTGAATGTGGGAAAACCAAACCCCAAACAATGAGGAGCTTTAGGGAAACTCCAGCTTCTCCTGGCTCACAGGATGCTGGGAAAATGTTTCCAGGTGACCCAAGAGGTTAAATTCCAGTGCACCAGGAATCTGGTGTGGAACACGGATTTTTGGGAAGCACCTCTGCTGTTCTTGCCCACCTCCACCAACCTGTAGATAAATTCTGTCAGAAACTAAATTCCCACTTGGACAACTCCTTAAATTTTGGGGAGGCTGGGTTTTCCCTGGAGTTTTGTGTCCAGATCAGAGCATTCCCTCTTCAGCACCTGCACAGCCCAGCCCTCACTGCTTTAGGGCATCCTAAAGAGCAAAAAAGGAGCTGTTTCCACCATCCTGTGCTGGGTTTTTTCCTTCCCAGGACTGTTTTCTATTAAATTAAAACAACCCAATCACCCTCCTGTAAAGATGCATTCCTTAGATCCAGTGTTTGCCAATGATCCAAATTTAGGAGCCCCAGGAATAAGGAATAAGGCTGCAGCTCTTAGAAGAGGAACATAAAAAGATGCTTTTTGCATTTCTTTTTTNGGGATTTGCTATGGGTCTGCAAGGCATCAGAGGGATGCAGAGAGGGCTCCTGGGGGTGATGGATGTTTGGGGCTGGATCCAGGGTGATGGATTGGAGGAGGCTCTGGAGGCTGGGAATGTTTTGGGAGTGTTTTCATCCCAAGCCCTGCACTCTCCATAACCCAGGAATGAGCCCTCTGGACAGGGAGATCCAGGGAAGCACCAGGGGAGGGGAGGTGGGAGCTGCCATCCCTCTGCTGTAACAAGGTGGAGAAGACCCTCCATTAATTCCCAAAAAAAGATGAATTAGTGGATCCCACTGCCCATCCCCTTCCCAGAACTTCCTCCCACCTCCTCCAGGATATTTTTATCAGTCACAAAGTGAGGCAGAAAAAGCCCAATTCTGTCACTTCCTATTATTCCCAAATAAAAACCAAATGTTGGGCCCAGGGTTCAGATCAGGGGAAAATCCACAAATCTCTTGGCCGTCTGGGATCTTTTGTTTATCACTGCTCTTAATCCCATTTTTTGGGTCTCCTGGGCTCGGGGAAGATAAATGAGGTGTGTCAGGAGCTCACCTGATTAACTTGGCCCATTCAATGGGGTTATTCTTCTCCAAGGCTGGGCTGGAAAGGGAACAGCAGGAATTTGGGAATGCAGAGTCCCAGTCCCACAAAGGCGAAAGAAAAGGGCTTTGGGGTTGGTCTTTTTTTCTGCCCAGGTCACTCTGCAGGGAGAACATTGGCAAAAATCCTCTGGATAAAGTATTTTTTCCCTGGATTTTCACTGCAGGTCAGATTTGGCCTTGTGCTGCCACCCCCTCATCCCCCCAAAAATCAGCTTTTCCCACAAATGTCCATGAAATCGGTGCTGTGGGCAGAGGTCACCCATTGCAAAGTGCCAAATCCACCCTATTTCTTAGGGCATCTTAAAGAGCAAAAAAGGGGATGTTTCTACCATCCTGTGCTGGAATTTTCCTTCCCAGGATTTCCTTCCCATATCCCCCCTATTTCCTCTGCTTTTTCTGAGCTCTGGAAATGAAAGAAGACAGAATTTTGCTGTGCTTTATGGGATGGGAAGGGGGTTCTGTAGAACCCAGAGAGATGGAGACCCAGCGTCCCTGTCAAAGTCCCAAAACCGAGCCCTAAATCCTTTCCCGTGGGTCCAAACAGAGGTGTGGGGCTCTGCTTCCCATCCCAGCCAGAGAAATCCCCAATTTTCCCCAGAACTGAGGCAGCCAGGACTTTCCCTTGTGTTTTTTCCCGGTGGAACCCGAGGCTGGCAGAGGCAGGAGGAGGATGCTGCTGCAGGATCCGAGTGAGGGATGGGGAGAGAAGGGGAAGGCAGCCCTGGGATCTGTCAAACCTGCCACGAGCTGGGGCTTGGGAAGGAGAGTGGATTAACTCTGCTTCCCGGCTGGAACGAACTCTGCCTCCCAGACGTGGTTTTGGGCATCCCTGCAAGGGGATGCAGCAAACCCCGCCCACCCCCGGAGGCTTAATCCCGGATTTTATCCCCTGACCCTGAGGCATCTCTGCTCTCTTTCTGCACACGGTCGGTTTTAATCACTTTATCTCCCCAGGTCCCTGGAAAAAAAAGCCTCCCTGCCTTCCCATCTGCTTTGGGTTAGGATCCCAAAGGCTCTGGGATCCCCAGGGAGCCCTGAGCTGCTCCCCTGCCCCCTCCAACATCTGAGTCCCACCACTCCTGGCTCTGCCCAGCGCTGGGAGAACCCGGGATTTCACCCAAAACCCACCCTGCCCCTGCTCTGGGACAGCCCGGTTAAAAATTCCCACTCCAGCAGGACTTTCCCTTTCTTTAACAGCAAACCAAGTCTTTTTATTCCAGGTAAGAAAGGCAGAGCTGAGATTCCAAAAAAATTCAGCTTTTCTCCAGCGCTGGTCCTTGGGCTTTGTGGTGGATGAGTGATGATCGTGTTCCTGCAGGATTTGTGCCTTTGGGATTCCTTTGGGACAATCCCATGGGAAAGGCACTCCTCTCATTCCTGCCCCATGTCCCAACAACCCTTCAAGCTCATCCCATCCTGAGCGTGGCAAAGGCACCATCCCAGCTCCTCCTGGAAATCCTTTCCAGGCCTGGCACAAGAGGGAGACAAAAAGCCAAGAGCAGCCACAGATTTGGGTTGGACACCTGGTTTGGGAGGGGAAAAAAGGGAAAATATTGCATTTCTGTGATGAGAAGCACAAGATTTTAGTTCTTCTTGTACTGGGGGTTGAGTATTGAGGGGAATGGATCCAAACAGCCCCTGGAATTCAATGTTCCTTTTCCACTGCTCGATTAAAGTGGAATTTTGTCTCTTGGTGAATTAAATCCCTTTTCTGAGGAATCTGATCCAACAGGCAGAGCTGCAAGATGCAGGCAGCTGTGCCAGGGATGCACTCCTGGATCCTGTCCTGCACCCCTGCCCAAACCCAGCCCAGATCCTGCCTCATTCCAGCAGCAGCACATCCAAAAGCACCGTGATCCTTGTCCCTCCCTGATCCCACCTCCCTCGAGCACTGGAAGCTGGAGAGAGCACAGAAGAGCCTTTAAAGCACTCAAGATGGACTCAAAGTGTGGCTGCAACGAGCTGTGAAATCTCTGGGCAGAGCCAGGGCTGGGAAAAAGCAGGGGAAAATCTCTTCCAGAGGTTCAGAAGGGCCAAAACCTGAATTTCTGGCAAGAAAAGAGCAGAGCATAATTCCACCACAGGAAAACTCTTCCTTTCCCCCTCCACAAGTGGGATTAAGCTGCGGAGAAAACTTCTGGAGGGGCTGATTGCTAAAATTAGCTTGGAGAAAGTTTGGGAAATGGAAGGGGGAGGAGCATTAATGCTGCTGGAAGAGGCTGAGCTGCCCTTGGCTCTGTGTGCAGGCTCCAAGCAGGGCTTGGGCCACTCGGACTGGCAGATTTGGCTTTCTTTGCCCCAAAATTGGAATGCTGGCAGACACCCTGCCTGTGATCCGGCTGGGAAAATTACTGTTGATATGAAACACTGCCCTTGGTTTCAACTTGCTGACACCGTGAAGATGGTTTTAATTAAAACTCGTTAACAGCAACCTGCTCCTGCAAATGAGCGTGGCTAACCCAATTACAGAGCCAGCTCCTTGGAGATGCTGCTCGTCCCAGCAGCCCAGCCTGCACACGGGTGTGAATCCTCACTCTGCTCCTGCTCCCAGCTTACAGAGGGTGAAAACCCTCAAAGGGAAGAGGAGAGTTTGGGGTGTTGCATGAGTTTGGAGAGCAGGAGCACAGGGAAGGAGGATCTGTCCCATAGCAAGAACAATCCTCCCCATGGGATCACTTCTCCTGGGAGATCTGTTCTCTGTGCAGAGCAGTGATTTGAGCTCTGCCACAGTTTGAGGGGTGAAAGGGGTATTTTGGGATAAAATATCAGCCTGTCTCTTGGGCATGAGCTGTAGCCTTGAGCTCAGCTCTGGGGCATGGGATTCCCTCTGCACAAATCTTTCCTCTGGGACAGGGGAAGGCAGGCAGGGACATCACACCCACTGAGATGGAAAAACAGCTCAGCGAAGTGATGGCTGCACCCACAGGTCCTGAGAGCTGGCTCTGGGGACCGAGCATCCTCAGCATCCCAGCAAACCCCGCCCACTCATCCTCATCCTTATCCCCATCCCCATCCCTGCCTCCCGCCGGGGCTTTGGGCCAGGAGCAGGAATGACGGCCGGTCCCTTCCCCCGCTGCTCCATCCCCCGCGGGCAGCTGGTTCCCATTACCGGGAGGCTGACAAGGTGCAGGAGCCTCCTTGGCAGGGAATTGTGACGAGAGGCAGAGGCCGGCCGGGTGTCTCTGATGGGTTTCCGGGGCTGTTATCGGCCCGGCGCGACCCCTCCCGTCTGCGCCCGTGCCGGGGGCGCGGCGGGGCTGCGGCGGCTCTGCCCTGGCTCCGGAGCAGGGATGCTGAGTACCAAAATCCGCCTCCTCTCCTCCATCCCCGCGGGGAGCGTTTCACCTGTCCGCAGGAAACACACCCCTGCTGCAGCCGGCCTGGATAAACTTCCAGCCTTTTATCTGGCGGCAGCAGGAATAACGCAGCTGTGTGCTGGGAGGAATAATCTCCGCAGGTTTTCCCGGCGTTTCTTCTTGTGCCAAGCTGCCCGGGCCCTGCCCTTCCCTTGGCACGGCCATTCCCACCCGCAGCCTGCGAGCTGCCCTGCTCTGGGTGGGATGGCTCTTCCCAACAGGGCACCCATTCATGCAGGAGGTCAGCCAAGGATTAAGGATTAAATATATTTATTCAAAAAAGCAAATAAATAGCTGCCCCAGCTCCTGGGTGTCCGCGGCTTCTCCCGCGCCTTTCCCTGGATGAAAGCAGCTCCGTGGCCGCAAACACGGGCAGCACTTCCATGCCCCCAGACAAATGAATCACCTCCTTCGCAGGCAGACACATTAAACATCATTTCCCAGCTCTGCCCAGGCACTGCGAGACGTGATGGAAGCCGCGGCGGCTGGAAACGCCCCGAGCCGCGGGGGAGAGGGAATCACCGGGGGTCTGGGGCAGCAAATGCCATTTGTCTTCCCTCTTCTCCGAGCAGGCTGCGAGAAGCTGTTGCTTCGCTTTAGCTGGGTTTGTGGGATGAGGTCATCCCGCGGGATGGGTCAGGTTTGGGGATCGGGAGTCAGAAATGGGATCGTCCTTCCCGGCCTGGCTCGGCAGGGACCTGCAGGCTCCCTCTCCCCGCTCCAGCTGAGATCTCGGCTGTTTGGTCTCCCTAGAAACTCCTTTGGTTTTTCCAAGCGCGGCTGATCCATTTCAATTGTCCTTCATTAGGCAGTAATCAGGTAATTACCGCCCCTGGAACACTGCCCCAGGCAGCCGCAGGCACTGCACATTCCCATCGGGGAGATGCCATCCTTCTCCATCATTCCATCCTTCTCCATCATTCCATCCTTCTCCAAGTGCCATCCTTCTCCATCATTCCATCCTTCTCCATCATTCCACCCTTCTCCATCATTCCATCCTTCTCCAGCATCTTTCCAGCTCTGGACACTGTGCCAAGACCCTGCCCCATCTTCCAGCACCTGACCTGACGAGGCAGGGGCAGATTTTGGGGAGCAGAGGGGTTGCTGACCTCAGTAATGGAGGGAATAATGCCACAGAATCTGAGAATCCCAGAATGGCTTGGATTGGAAGGATGCTCAAAGCTCATCTCATTCCATGCCCCTGCCGTGGGCAGGGACACCTTCCCCTATCCCAGGTTCTTCAAGCCCTGTCCAACCTTGCCTTGAGCACTTCCAGGGATGAAGCAGCCAGTTCCTCTGGAAACCAGGGCCTCAGCCACCCTGTCCTGCTCCCTCCAGCCACACACACTCGTCTCCATTCCAATCCATTTGCATTTTTCCAATCAAACCCCCGGCTCCTGCCCTGTTTAACATCAGCCACTGCCCACTGCCACACTCCTGACATCTTCCAGGGGAGGCAACACCTGCATGTCTGGAAGAGGGAGGAAAGCTCCTGTAACAAGCTGCCAGCTAATTTTTTCTGAATTTCCTTCATTTTCCCTGGCAATCCTGCCTCACTTTGCATGCATGCTCCTCTGGAGCCTTCCTGGAAGCTGATGCTCCAGAGCATCCTCCATAGCAGCACAAACTCCTGGCCTGCTGGAGCCAAAGGCATCTCCCACCTCTCACCCCAAAGCCTTTCTGGAGTCCAGCACTGAGAACAAGGATTTGGAGGCCAAACACCAATTTGTGACAATTTTAAGGAAAACAGCACGTTAAATTCCTGCCTGGAAGGATCAAGTTCAAGGGCAACATCTGAACAGCCGTTTTTGTGTGGCTGCTGTGACCCATCACTGTCCTGGGGTTTTCACTCTGGGCTTTGTCCAGAGCTGGGTTAGGGGTGGATTTGATCCCAGGTGTTTGTTATCAGTTTATCCATAAACAGGGAGGGTTAACCCTGTCACAGTGGGGTGAGCATCTCCACCTCCCCCAGAGTGGGGCAGGAAGAGGAGTTTAAGTGTTTGGGGTCAGGGCAGATGGATGGGAAATCCCAGTCCAGGGTAAATGTGTCCTCTGGAGGTGGTGCTGAGATGCTGTGCTGCCCTCAGCCTGTCCCTGCATCCTGTGCTGGGGCACACTGGGGGCTGGGAGCTCCTTCACCCTTAAAACTGTTCCCAAAGCCTGGAAAGCATCACTCTGGATCCACAGGGGTTCTGAAGGTAGAGGTGTGTAGGGATTCACTGTGGAAGGTGCTTGTCCTGCTTTGCATGTTCACAACAGCACCAGTCAATGCTCCAGCAGAGGATTAGAGCCAAATTCAGTGTCCTCTATATCCTGTATGTGTTTGTTTTTTTTTCCCAAAGACCACCACTTTTTCCCAAAGCAGGACCACTTCCCAGTGCTCCCTTTGCAGTGGCATCATCCCAATAATCCCCTCGTGGACGAGCAGAGTGCTGAGCCCTCACTGACTCCATGGGGTTGGAGGATGCCCAGGGCTCCCAGGATGACTCTGGATTTGGGTTTTAGGGAAAAGCCCCACTGTTCTGTGAACAGTTTGACTGCAGTGCTGCTCTCAGGTTGGAAAAGCACTTCAGGATGAGAGGAGTGATGGAAAGTGTCAAATATTATCCTAAAGAGCTCTGTGAAAACTCCTGGATGTTTTAGGAGTGCTGCCAGGTGAGGAGCTGAACAAAATCAAGCTCTTCCAGAGGATTTATTTTTGGTGGCTTTAGATTGTTTAAAGAGCAGGTGATGGGGCTGAGAGCACAGAGCTCTGCCTCCCGTCCCCTCACATCAGGGGAAGGGCAAAGCTGGGACCCCCCAAAGGGAACAGGAGGAAATCTAGGATCCCTCCAGGATGTTCCTGTGCACAAACACAGCAGAACTTGCAGCCCCAAGGCCCTGAGAGGCTCTGGAGTGGCTCAGGAGCCCCCAGCCTGCTCGTGGTTCCTTGGGCCACCTCATTAAGTGACAGGGAATGGGTCCCCATGGACAGAGGGCAGGGATAGATGGGATTTTGGGAAGGAATTGTTCCCCATGAGGGTGGGGAGGGGCTGGGATGGAACTCCCAGAGCAGCTGTGGCTGCCCCTGGATCCCTGGCAGTGTCCAAGGCCAGGCTGGACAGGGCTTGGAGCAGCCTGGGACAGTGGGAGGTGTCCCTCCCATGGCAGGGGTGGCACTGGCTGAGCTTTAAAGTCCTTTCCAATCCAAGCCATCCTGGCATTCTGTGATTCCATGATCTCCTGACATTCAGGTGCAGAGATGGAGCCTGGGGGACTCAGAGGACGCAGAATCCACTGAGCCAGGCTGGGGTTGTTGTGCCTGCAAAGCTCCCTCCTGTCACTGAGTGATCCCAACCAGGACACCATAAACCTGGGATTGCACATCTCATCAGTGGGATCACAGGGAGAGCAGGAAATGAGCCAAGTTAATCCAATTAGATGAAAGACGAGTCTGAAAATCCCATCTGGGGAACAATTTTACTGGTGCTTTGCACTCCTGTGGAACGTTTCTGACAGGCAGTGCTGGAACACTGATCCATCCCAGCAGTGCCAGCTGGACACTGCCCGGTCTGAGAGAAGGGGATGGAGGAGAACATCAATTCCAGCATCTCAGTCCTGGTAATCTTGGCTGGACAAGGAAAATCGAGGCATTTCTCACTGCAGTGTTCTCCCTTTGCTGGAATCCCAGTAAAGGTGCTCTTCTCTTCCTTGCAGATCAAGGAGAAGATTTTGGTCTCTCCTGTCAGAGCCCTCGTGCTGCTGTTGCTCTTTGCTTGTGTCCAGCATAAGAATGAGGAGACAAATCCCTGCTCTCTCTGCTCTGGGTGGCAGAAATACAAATGGAACAAGCAGGACACATCTTCCTGTCTTGATCTTGATCTGTGAATTCCTCCTGCCTTTCTCTCGATCTCCTTGACAGAAGGAATTAATATTTCCTTACATTCCTTACCTCTCCTACAAGTCCCCACAAAAACCTGGCCAAAGCAGAGATGAGGAATGCAAAGAACTGTGGATGGATCCCATTAATCCCAGAACTTCCAGACCACCCGACAATACAGAAGCCAGGTGGGGCTTGGTGGTGATTTCACCTTTCCCACTCTGTTTGGGGTCCTGCTGTCCCCACCAGGTTCACTGGTGCTCCCTGGGCTTTGACAGAGCTGGGATCTCATGGAGACACCCCAGAGCTTTGCCATTCACTGCCCAGGGCAGGTTTAGAAGCCTCTGGAGGAGCCATCTCAACCCAGCACCTGCTCTTTTGACATTTGGAGTGTGGGGAGCTCGTCCTGCCAAGGACCAGACGAGACCCAGCCAAGGTTTTAAGCCAGGCTGGGATGAGTTGGTCCCATAGGGAGATAATTGTGTGAAGCCAGGCTGGGATGAGTTGATTCCATCTTTAAGAAAATAAAAGACAAAAGTCTTGGAATATCTGTGTCTGAGTGTGAACCTGATTGTTTTTCCCATTCCTGTATTGGAGGCTGTCACAGCCAGGCTAAGAGAGGGGGAGAGCTCCAGGAATGGCTTCATGAGTGCATCCAGGTTCACATGATGAGATCCAGGGATCCAAAGCCTCAGGTTCATCTTTGGTGGTGACAGGGCTTGGGTTTCCTCCTGCTGCAATCCCCTCCACAGCTCAGGTTCAACACCTGGGCAGGGCAGGGCTCAAGGACAGCTCTGAGGGTCTGTGCAGGATCCAGACACTGGAAAACACCCAGGATTTTCCAAAGCATTTTCCACCACCCAGACCCAGCAGCTCCTCCCCTGTCACCCACCATGAACACCCCACCCTCTTCTCAGCCCCTGGAGCTCTGGGTGAAAAGAGGGAGAGAGTTTGACTTGCAAATCTCGTTTCAGTTCCTTGTTGAGAATCGAGCATCTCAGCAGTGCTGTTTAACTGATGTTCCTCCAGCATCCTCCATCCCCTTGTGCCCTAAGAGGTGCCATGGGGATTTGGGGATGCAGCAGAGACACCTGGATCTCAAGGGCATGGATAGATCCACTGAAATGGCCTTGATCTCCAAATATCCATGACAAACATTCCCAATTCCAGCTGCTCCACAGCTCAGTCGCAACATATTCCCCTTTAATGAGCTTTTTTAGGAGAAAAATCCACACCCACCATCAGGACTGAGTAACCTGGCTGGGTTTTTAAAAAAATTTTACCTGCGGCATCTTTTTGTATAGAAAAATACCCCAAGCTGTGTCAGAAAGTGGCAGTTTTGTCACAACTGAAACCATTTGCAGGAAAGGGCTCTCAGACGAGTTTCCTGTTTCAAAAAGAAAACAAAAAAACACTCTTTGAATGTCCTGAGATTGTCAAAAACATCCTGTTTTGACATTCAAAGAAAATTTGTCTTCTGGCTGGCAACAAGTTTGTTAAAGAATAAGGATTTTGTTAAAGAACAGGGGGGAAAAAAACCCCGCTACCTCACCCCAGCCTAAAGTTTGCTTCAAGGATCTGGATGAGCCCAGTTCTGATTCCAAGCCTGGGGTTTGGATTTATGGGTGTTGAAACAGAGCTGCTGGCTTTGGGAAACAACCAGGTGTGTGGTGGCTCAAAATGTGGGGAAAAAATTCCAGAGCAGTTGGGTCACGTGTGTGGTTGAACATGGACACGTGAGGGATCCAGGTTTATGTGGGAAAAATTCCAATAACAGCATCATCTACTCCCTGCAGGTCCTGGTGAGCAGTGGGAGCCTAATTTATCCTTGGAAAGCAATGGAATATTGATTTTGAAGAGTTAGGAAAGAGCAGGTTTTGAGGGACTGAACTTGGGTCTGTCCAAGCTGCCAGTGCTTTTCTTCCTGGAATGCTCCTGCCCCAGGATGCCTTTGGATCACTGGGAATCTGCCAGAATTTTCCACCCACTTCAAATCTGGGTGCTCCCAGCTCCCATTCCAAGGCTGGATGTCAGGGATGGGATCCCAAGGCAGCTGAGCCCGAGGTGTTTGCAGCCATCCCTGGATCTGGGGGAAGGCACAGGAGTGAAAGCAGCAGCCAGGAGCCAAGGGAAGTTCAGGCCAGGTCAAAGCAAAGGGATTTTGTGCCAAATTATTTATTTTCGGAAGAAGCAAATGGTTCTTTTGACATTCAAGAGGAGTTTTCTGGGTGAGGAGGAAACCCTGCTGTGCTGGCTGCTTTTAAGACTAAAATATCAGCAATATTAAAAAAAACCCAGGTAAGGATTGTCTGGACATTTTTTGTCCAGACAACCCCAAATTTGTTCAAAATTTTAGGTTCTGAGCTGGTGAACAATTTCCTTCTTGCACCTCCTCCATATTTCAGCAAATTTGAGCAGAACAGGCATTCAGATTGGGGATTATCCCCACAGCACCAGCCCTGAGAGGTTTTAAGTGCCTTTGTGGCTCTTAGGGATCCTTGGTAGAAAATGGGATGCAGGGAGTTGCTGGATTTCATGATTTATTAGCCCTGACACTCTAAATTCATTAGGCACCAGTGGACAAAATGCAAATCCAGGAGCAGGGAGGGAGAACACAGCTCTAAGTGGATTCCAGATGATGGATATTCCAGTTCCCACGTGATGAAAGAGCCAAGCTATGGAAGGTGTCTGCAGTCACAAACCAAAGTCTATTAAAGCTCCTTGTTCTGGGAGTATCGAGCAAAGCTCAGGAGAAAAATTGGATAAAATAAATGCTTTTGATTTCCTAATGTGTTTTGAGCTCAGGCCAAGGGCTCAGCTGGTTTTCCTGGGAATTACACTCGGCTGTGTGCAGGGAAACAGCTCTTTAGCCTGGAACAATCTCTGGAGCTGCTGAAATGCATCCCAGCTGGGGGATGTCACCCTGGCCCCAGCAAAACCTCCCTCCTCTGCAGATGGGAGCGGGATCAGCCTGGGACTGCTCCAGATTCAGCACCAGCCCTAAAACTGGGGGGTTGCTGCTGCTAAAAGGTGAAAGTCCCCTCTGTGGGAGAGGTGCTGCTACAGCTTGTAAGGGCTGAGCAACCTGGGAGTGTCTCCTGGAAGTGACAGGAGGGGACCAGGAGATGCTGTGGAACCACCCTGCAGGGGCTGCTGGAAAGGGGCCCAGACCAGCTGGGTTTGGGCACCCAGGGGATGAGATTTGGTACCTGTGCCCCTTGGGGTGCCAACTCTGTGCAGTGGGCTCAGCAACATTGCACCTCATGTCTCACCTCTTCCTTTGGTAAAAAATAACATGGAAGAGGTGAGACATGAGGTGCATGTCCTTGTTCTTCCATCTCGTTTCTTTTTCTTTTTTTTCCTCACTTTTTTCCCCCTACTTTTCTCCTTTTGCCAACATTTCCTGCTTGTAAATGAGAGCAAGAAGGAGTTTTTGGGGGGAGCAGGGCTCATATGGACATTTCTGGGCTCTGATAGAGGCTGGAGGTGCTGGCAGTTCTGTCAAAGCCCGGCTGATGGCTTTGTGATGTGGGCTCTGGAATGTCCCATCTGGGAGGGAGCTGGGGCCAAGCTCACCCACTCACATATTTTTCCAGGGATGTGTTCCTGCACATATGTTCAGGGACAGGAGAAACCTGTTAAAGAGATAACCCCAGCACATCCCAGCTCCATCCTCCTCCCAGGCCAGCTCTGGATCCTTCTGCTGCTCCCAGCTCTGGCCATGGACACGGACCAGCCCTGCCAGGAGAGGAGGAGGGGAAGCTGTCCCTGGAGCCTGGCCTGGGATAGCACCACCTCAGTCCTGGAGTGGTGACAGGAGGGCTCCACGCTGGGAGCAGCAGGTTGGTGAGGGCTGGGAATGCCATCCCAGAGCTGTCTCTGTGCTGGTTCTTGGCACTGAGGGATGGAGCCTGCCCTCCTGGATGGAACTGGCAGGATTTGTCCCCCTGTCCTTAAGGAAATGCCATCTGAGATAGAGGAGAGGCAGGGAAGGGCTCACAGCAGTGCCCCACTCTGCTTTGCAAGGGGAAAACGGTCCTTTGGTGGGCACGAGACACGAGATGAGGCTGAATAACAAAGAGAATATTAATTATCTATTAATTATCTATTAATTATCTCTCAGCCCAGCATCTTCCAGGTCGCTGCTTCTCACCAGAAATCCTGGGCAAACAAGAACAAGAAGCAACACAGTTCCCCCAAAACCTTGGAAACTCCTCCATTTCCTTGAGATCCTCAGCTGAGATGGATAAATCTGAATTTCCAGCAGCCTTTTGCCCCTCCATCCCTCAGTTTATCAGTGCAGGGAATACCTGAGGACAGGGTAACAGCCTGGAATGTTTAACCAGGAGGAGGAGAAGAATCAGGATGTTCTGAGAGCATCTGCTGTGGCATTGGGGGATCCCCATAGGAGGAACAGCCCAGGCAGGGCTGATACCTCGGATTTTTGTGGCAAACACCTGCCTTGCATATTTCCCTCCTTGCACATGGATATTTTCCTATGGATATTTTCCCCTTTGCACACCTTTTGTGCCTGGGTTTGCACGCTCATCTGCCCCCCTCCCCCGGGCGACCCAGGTGGCCTTTTCTGGNTCCTATGGATATTTTCCCCTTTGCACACCTTTTGTGCCTGGGTTTGCACGATCATCTGCCACTTCAGGTGACCCAGGCAGCCTTTTCTGGCAGATTTTATGTGTTTGGGAGCTTGGGGAGTTTTAGGTTCAGAGTTAAAGCCTTCAGGAGACCCAAAACTTTGAG
>VWYE01008525.1:129425-161501 GCA_013398995.1 Alaudala cheleensis | reverse complement strand
GTTGGGTTGAGCTGAGTTGAGCTGAGTTGAGTTGGGTTGAGTTGGGTTGGATTGAATTGGGTTGAGTTGAGTTGGGTTGAGTTGAGTGCCCAGCAAGGCAGGAAAAATGTCAGGAATTCTTCAGCACATGGATCACACTGGGGGCTTCATCCTGCTCCCACCCCATGCAGCTGAGGTGGTGGCACTGCCTTGGTCCTGTGCCAGAGGAATCACCCGGTGGCCTCAATGCAGGACGTGGGAATGGCTTGGAAATGGCCCTTACCTGCCTTTGAGGTTCTCCCTGCTGGATGGCCCAGATGGAGCTGGGAACAAGGGCTGGGTGAGGGCTTTTATCAGCTCTCCTCATCCCAGGGCCTGGCTGCCTGACTGCTCCAAGGTCAGGGAATTAGAGATGGATGTTCAAGGAGGATCATTTCCTTCCCTCCCTCTGCTGTTATGGTAAAATGTTCCCGTTCATCCATTTCATTTTCCACCAGGGATAGCCCAGCTGGCCTGGAGCTGGCAGCGACCTCCCCTCAGAGTGCCAAGACTCTTTTGCACACAGGCAATAAAATAAATCACTGGAGGTGCTCGTGGTGCAACCCATTGTCCCTCACACCTCAGCACCAGGAGCCTGGAGCCAAAATCCCGTGGCCGTGGGAAGCTCAGCCACGGGCTGTGCGTGGGATTTGTGCCTCCAAGGGGAGGGGCTTTACAACCCCTTTGTGCTCTTCCCTTGCTCTTAATTGATGTTAAATTACCCTGAGCTGAGCCTGCAAACAAAGGGGCTGGGCAAGGTGCAGGTGACAAGTGGGAGGTTGCTCGGGAAAGAGGCTTGGATAGTCCTCAGGACTGCATTCCAAGGCACCAGCTTCAGGAATTCATTTGCACTTTAGGCCAAGCCTAAAGAGGATAATACCAGGCACATGCCCAGGCCTGGCTTCTCCCTCCCACCATGAGCATCCCTCAGGGAGCCGTCTCAAAATGCTTGGACAAAATTTGCTTGGTGGGAATCCAAACAAGAGCCTTTCCAGGGTTACAAACCCTGGGCTTGTCAGTGATGAGGAGGGGAGAGGTTTCCAAGTGCTCCTGGTGCTCAGGGGGCCCCTCTCCATCCAGGAACACCCAGGAGGGGCAGGGCAGAGACACTGAGGGAGCAGAACTGGGCCCTTCCCAAAGTGAGTTTAGGTCCCATTTATTGGCTCCCATTCATTGGCTGAGGGGTTGGAAAGCAGCAGCCAGAGCAGGTTTGCTGTTTGTCTGCCCTGAGTGCTCCCACCTTGCAGCCTGTCCCTCTGCTCCTGAGGGATGCTCCTGGCTGCTCAGGGAGGGATTCAGGCTCACAAACCCAGCTCAGGAGTTAAACTGAGGTTTAACTGACCACTGGCAGGTCTCCTCAGGGGGTGTTCTTTGGGACTTCCATCAATGAGCAGAGGAGCAAATTCCTGGATCAGGGACTCCCAGGACTTGGTGCCCTGGCATTGTGTGGCTGCAGTGGAAAATGACTCACAGTTTTCCTGAAATCATTTCTTTGGTCCTGAAGGCTCAGAGGATCCAACCAGACTGGGGCTGTTTTGGTGAGCTGAGTGCCATCCTTGCTGCTGTGGGCAAACCCAGCATGGAAAACACTGATCCTGGTCCACACAGCCAGTTCTGAAAGCTCCTCATTTCCCACATCAGCACCAGATTCTCTCCCACTTTTCCATCACAGCACATTTGAGCTTCTTCCTTTCACACACCAGAAGGTCCCTGACCCAGCTCACAGGGCCTCAGCACAACCCATCCACCTTTGTGTCCCAAATATCCCCTTGCCTTGCTTTGGAAATCCATCAGTCCCAACTTCACAGAGCACCATGTAAAACATCCAGCCTCAGATATTTCTGGAAGAGGAGCAAGAGCATCCATTAATGAAGTGCTCTCCAGGCTTTTCCAGCAGTATCCAGAGGAGTTATCCGGACATTTCCACACCTTGTGCTGCAGGGTTTCCTCGGAGCCAGGCAGTGTCCTTGGATGTGCAGATGTTCTGGAGTTCTGCTGTGCTCATTAACATGCAGGGAGCAACGGCAGCCCTGGAATTTGTTCCCTTCACCACTTTTCCCTGCTGGCCTCCGCAGGTCAGGCGCTGGCACCCGCCATTCCCTGCGTGTGCCTGGAAGATGTGCAGGGCTGTGTCCTGCAGGCTTTGATGTCTGCAGCATTCTGCATCATCTGTTTTCTGATCAGCTCATCCTCCATGCTCGGGGGGACTGGATTCAGGGATGCTCCTGCCTGATCCCAATTTCTGCCGGCTTTGTGCCACATCTGGGAATTCCCCACGTGCACAGGAGGGCAGGACGCTGTTAATTGGACAGTGCACGTTGTATTAATTACTGGTGGTTAATAACAACCTCCTGCCCTCAATATTTATAGAATATAAAAGCTGTCCAGGACACTGCCCTCACATCTGCTGCAACTGGCAAACACATTTTCCTGTTCCTCCCTTTGCCGAGCGTGCTGATGGCTTTCAGATTTCCAGGGGGACAACGGGGGATCTCTGGCTCATGGACATATTGCTGGTGGCTCTGGAGTGAAGGGGGAGTTGGGATTTGCACTTCAAACAGGCCTGAACTCCTCTATTCCTCCCCTTGCCCATGGTGGCATCACAGCTCTGGGATGAAAAGCCGGGATTTGGGTGTGTTTTTCTGACTCAGCTGTTTACAAACATTGCAACTCCAGTTTGGGAACTTTTCCCTGCGATGTTGCAAAAACCAAAAGCATCCCTGTATCCCTGTATCCATCAGTACTTCTAGTGCCCATGAGAAGGATGCTGAGCACCATCTCTGCAGAGGCTGGGAATGTGTGATTTGGGCCTCTGCAGAATCATGGAATTCTGGAATGGTTTGGGTTGGAAGGGACCTTAAAGCTCATCCCATTCCACCCCTGCCATGAGCAGGGACACATCCCACTGTCCCAGGCTGCTCCAAGCCCTGTCCAACCTGGCCTTGGGCACTGCCAGGGATCCAGGGGCAGCCACAGCTGCTCTGGGCACCCTGTGCCAGGGCCTGCCCACCCTCACAGGGAACAATTCCTGCCCAATATCCCATCCATCCCTGCCCTCTGGCAGTGGGAAGCCATTCCCTGTGTCCTGTCCCTCCATCCCTTGTCCCCAGTCCCTCTCCAGCTCTCCTGGAGCCTCTTTAAGCCCTGGAAGGGGCTCTGAGCTCTCCCTGGAGCCTTTTCCTCTCCAGGTGAGCACTCCCAGCTCTCTCAGCCTGGCTCCAGAGCAGAGGGGCTCCAATACAAGCAGAAAATGCCCTTCCCATCTGTAAGGAAGACTTGGGAGAAGTACTTCCAGAAGGGGCTAAAAGGGGGTGTTCCATGATTTAGGAGAGAGTTTCTTTCTTGTTAGGTACTTCTGAGGGCTGGGAGGTGGAATTTGGGGTGCTGCAGGTAACAGCAAGGCTGATGCTGCTCTGAGATCTCCAGGGGGGATTCTCAGGTAGGACCTGAAGGATTCTGGCCTGCCAAAGGATGGGAATAGAGCCAGGACAGGCTACTGAGCCCAGGCACCTCTCCTGCTCCAAAAGAGGGGCTGGGGAAGGACCTGTCATGGGAGAACTCCATCTTCCCCCTCCTGTTCTGGAAATCAGCCATTGCAGAGCCAGGTGGGCTCCTGGAGTGGATTCCTGGATTCCTGGAATCCAGTGGAACACCTTAAATCAACGTCCAGGCACTTCCTGTGTGCCCAGCACTCTGCTCCCCTCCTGGGCTGGCCTCTAAAGCTTTTGGTAAATCCCAAAGGAGTCAGCATTTCTGTGCTAACCTCAGGCTGGGGAAAGGTGCTCCAGGGATGCTGAGGTGGTGTCCTTACCCTCAATGAGCAGGGACCATTTATGGGAAGGTTGGCACAGGAATACGATGATATCAGAGGTAAAACTACAGAAAATCTGGACCAGTTTTGGCCTGGGGTTGATGTGATCCTGCAGAAATCCCAAGGAAATGGCAGTTCCTGGGGCAGTGCCTTCCTCCAGCTGCTGAGCTCCAGGCCTAGGATCCCAAATAACCAAAAGCCATGGAGCTGGGGGACAAGGGTGCCAGTACAGGATCAGAGAAACACAGAACACCCAGGGCTGGATCCACAGGGACCATGGAGTCCCACTACTGGCCCTGAACAGACACAACAATCCCACCCTGGGCATCCCTGGCAGTGCTGTCCAAAGGCTCCTGGAGCTCTGGCAGCCTCGGGGCCGTGCCCATTCCCTGGGGAGCCTGGGCAGTGCTCAGCACCCTCTGGGGGAAGAACCTTTTCCCAAAATCCAACACTTTACTTGCCTCTGAAGGACTGAGCTGTCCAAAGGGTTGCTCTTCCCTAAAGCTTTTGGGAAAAACCNACCTTTTCCCAAAATCCAACACTCTTTGGGAAAAATCTGCCATGGGATTTGGTTTTGTACTTGTAGGAGCAGCCCAGAATAAGTTAAGGATGGAGAATCCATAAAGGGGCAGCAAAACCTCTCATTTCCCAGGAGATTGGCCAAGCTGCTCCACACACATCACTGGGGATGATCCTGCTGCTCTTCCCCTCTGCCCTCCCTCCCACAGCAGCTGAGCTGGAGCCCCGGGCTGTGTCAGTGACATCATCCCCCAGGAATTGCAGGCACTGAGGTGCCCCTCACCATCATCCCGGGCACTGGGCCAGGGTCCCCTCCAGGCCATCAAAGCCTCTTTGTCCTGCCCCGTGGGGAGGGGATGATGTCACTGTGCCCCAAAGCAGGAGCCAGGGAAAGCAGCATTTCCATGATCCCCTTGTCTCTCGGTGGAAATCTGTCTGTTCCCTGCAAAACATTCCCCATGGCCATTCAGGGGGTCTCACTGCTGGAGAAGTGGCCAGGAGCAGCCTCTCTGTGGGTGCCTGGCAGCACGAAGGGCACTGGGATGGGACAATCCCATGCACTGGGAAACAGCTCCCAGGGAAGCCCTGGCTTTCCCTGGAGTGGCACGTGCTGGGATCAGTTTGGGATTATCAAAGAGCCATGGAATAGGTTGGGTTTGAAGGGACCTTTAGAGCTCTTCTAGTCCAACCCCTTGCAGCCAACAGGGTTTTGCCTTGAGTGATCCCCTGGGAGAAGTGTAGGAAACATTTCCATTGCAAAGGGAAGGGTCCAGCTCCAGCAAAAAGGCCTCTGGAAATGTGGCCCAGCCCAGCCAGTGGTGCCAGAGGCTGTGTGAGGCCCCTCCTGTGCCNTGCCTTGAGTGATCCCCTGGGAGTGATCCCTCCTGTGCCTTGTCCTGGTGGGAACCCCATGGCAGGAAGCTGTTGAGTGTGAAGCCCACGATGGTGTCAGTGTTGGAGGAGGTGCTCAGGTCCTTGACCACGTTTCCCAGAGAAGCTGTGGCTGCTGGAAATATCCCCAGGTTGGATGGGGCTTGGAGCAACTTGGGATAGTGGAACATGTCCCTGGGCCTGGAATGAGGAGGTCTTTAAGGTCCCTTCCATCCCAAAGCATTCCAGAGCTGATCTCCCACATTCCTGTCCCATTTCCTGGTGAGCAGCAGGATGAGGCCCGTGTGGGGCATCACGGAGCACTTTCCCCCAACCCTGGACCTTCAGGGCTTTTCCTGTCTGAATTCCCCTTTCATCTGCTCCCCTCCCCAGTGCTTTCCCCCACACACACTTGTCACCACCCCTTCTCCCAGCTCGGAGACATCTGCTCTGCCTGTGTCCTCTGGAAACGCCGAGGGGAGGCAGAGCTCCTCGGGAGAAATGTCATGGTCCTCTCTGCCTTGAAACAATAACTTCTGGAAACATCTGAAACGCACATAATTCTCCTTTTTAAGGGCTCTATCAGAGCAGCTCCCAAATGCTTGGCTCAGGCTTCAAAGTTGGCGTTTAGCTATAAATAAATAGCTTTTCATTAAAAAAAAAAAATAAAGGAGAGAAATTAGCCAAAAATACTTCGACAAGCAGAAGCTTAACCAATGCCAGATAATGGGGCAATATGGGCTTTTATTTTTATCCACATGGGTCCATGTGCTCTTTGTCTCCCACTGTAATTTATCCTTATAAATGAGGCTCATGATATTAAAATAACATTACAGCCTTTACCTACCACAGTGAAAGGCAGCCGAGCCTCATCAAGGGCTGTGAGATCCTCAGATGAAAGGGACAAGGACCTTGACCTATTGCTGATCATTAAATGCGTGCCAGGGCTTTGCTGAGCAGGGAGAATGGATTTAAAGATGAGCCTTAATTGGTCCTTAATTGGCAGATTTGTCCCTAATTGGCAGATTTGTACCCATTAGGCTGATGCTGGGGAAGGAGCCCTCAGTTCCCGCTAATGTCTGTCCTGAGGCCGAGTTTATCATCCCAGGACAACCTTTTGGGTCTCTTTTTCTTCTCAAGGTGTGGCCCTTTTGCTTCTCCCCACCCCAAGGGCTCCTCAGGATTCCTCCACCTCCTCCTGTGTCCTTTCATGCTGCCCATCCAGGATCCTCAATTACCACAGGGGGTAATTTATCAATTAATCAAAATTGATAAATAAATTTATCAAGGACCTGCCATCCCTACATGCTGATCCTGCTCTGTAGCTGGGAATTGCCCTCCCCTCCCATCCAAGACACATCTCCAGGGTCCAGGACAGCCCTCCTGGGAGCAGGAACTTCAGGGTTTCTAGCAGGAATCTCTTGGACTGGGTCTCTGTTCACAGAAGCCAATGCTGCTGGGTCAAAAAAAAACCAGCACAAGGAGCACAAATCCGTGCCCCAGAGCTACACCCTGACTCTGCCACTGGAATTTCCTCCCTGTGTCTTTCTGGATGTTGGGGGCTGCATTTTCCTTGTGTTCAAGGGGTTTCTTGACTCGTTGTCTGCTTCTCTGTGTGTGGCACCAGCAGCATTTGGGTTTTTCCTCTGTACACCCACTGAATGTGCTGCTGCTTTCTCCAAATCTCCTCCAACTTGAACATCCCCCAAGGTCTTTGGAGCACAGGAGCACTCATTTCCAACTGTTTCCAACTCAGACCTGTTGATTCACAATTTTGCCCTTTCTGATGCCTTTGTCCAAAATGAACCTCTGGCACCTTCACTTTTATCCATCAAGAGTGAGAATTCAGAATCAAATCTAGGAGGGATTTTCCATTGATGGATTTAAACTGCTGGACCCTGTTGATCACAGCAGAGGAGATGCACCTTTTGCTGGAAACGCCCCTTCTTAAGGAGCTGTGTTTTCCCATGGCATGCCCAGCCTCAGGAGACCCCACACTTTTCCCTCTCCATGCTGTTACTGCCCTGGGAGCCTCCTGTTTCCAGCTCAGCTTCTGATCTCTTCCAAACTTTTGGGAACCACAGGTCTTTTAACCCTGTCCAGATGCCCACATGAAATGCATCCCCACTTTCTCCCAGGCTGGTTCCTAAGGAAAGATATCAGCAACTCCCAGCTGCAAACACAACTTGGGATATTCATATCCAAACCAGGGAGATGTAATGATGTTTTCTGGAAGATGAGATCTCTGCAAACCTGCTGTGCCTAAAATAGGTGCTCTCTTAACCTTTATTCCTCTTATTCCCCAAACTTTTGAGCATTTTGGTGCAGGAAAAGCTGAACAAGGGCTCTGTGGTGTCTCAAAGTGGCATCAAATGGTGCTTGAGAGAAAAGCCTCAGAGGATTGATCAAAAGTGTCGCCAGACAGGGGATTTCCAGTGACTCATCTGTGTCAGAAACGCTGAAGATGTTGAGGAAAGAGGGGCCTGAGTGCACAGTGCTGGGTTTTACCTGCAGCCACCTGTTTATCACACAGGCCTGGCAGCCAGCATAGAGTTTTATGGTTTTTCTGTGAAAAAAAAAAGTGGGTTTTCATCAAGCTCACCACGGACGTGGCTGTGAAAGCCCCGGGTGCTGTGTAACACACCCGAGCAAAAGGGACTCCTGATGTCCCAGAACTCTGAGCTTGGCCCCACTGTGAACCTCTGCATCCTGTACACCCCAAAGGAGAAAAAAACTGGGTCAAGATGGGCCAGGAAATAATCTGCATGTTCTGCTGGGCGCAGCCAGCATTTTTCACCTTCTCTTTGCCCCTCGAGCCTTCCGTTCCACGGAGAAATTGTGTTTTCTTTACCAGGAAAATTCAGATCTCTCATCTAATTGAACTAGAGCTGCCTTTGACCGTGGCCTTCAGACCTGGGAGTTGAGGGACACATGCTGGGGGTGCTCCCCCGGCTCCTCAGGGACTGGGGACAGACACGAGATTAGCGGCTGAGAAAGCGTCATCCCTCCGGAGTGCACCGAGATAAGAGATAAACCCGCGCCTGCCCCGGGTCTGTGCTGATAACGCGGCTGTGCGCACGGCAGTCTGCCAGCGCCACCTCCCGGGCCGGGATGCGGGATGTGCTCATCCCAACGTCTTGGGAGTCTCCATCCCATTGCCTGGGGCGTCTGCATCCCAAAGCCTTGGGAGTCTCCACCCCAAAGCCTTGGGAATCTCCATCCCAACACCTCAGGCACCTCTATCCTAAAGCCTCGGGGATCTCCATCCCACCATCCTGGGCATCTCTATCCCACTGCTATAGACATCTCCACCCCAACATCTCTATCCCAAAACCTTGGGCATCTCCATTCCAAAGCCTTGGGAATCTCCATCCCACCACCTTGGGAATCTCCAGCCCAACACCTTGGGCATCTCCATCCTAATGCCTGGTGCATCTCCATCCCACTGCTATAGACATGTCCATACCAACACCCAAACATTTTCATTCCACTGCTTTGGGCATCTCCATCCCACTGCAATGGGTGTCTCCATCTCATCACCATTGACATCTCCATCTNCCGGAGTGCACCGAGATAAGAGATAAACCCGCGCCTGCCCCGGGTCTGCGCTGATAACGCGGCTGTGCGCACGGCAGTCTGCCAGCGCCACCTCCCGGGCCGGGATGTGGGATGTGCTCATCCCAACGTCTTGGGAGTCTCCATCCCACTGCCTTGGGCATCTGCATCCCAAAGCCTTGGGAATCTCCACCCCAAAGCCTTGGGAATCTCCATCCCAACACCTCAGGCATCTCCATCCTAAAGCCTCGGGGATCTCCATCCCACTATCCTGGGCATCTCCATCCCACTGCTATAGACATCTCCACCCCAACACCCCAACATCTCCATCCCAAAGCCTTGGGCATCTCCAGCCCACCAGCTTGGAAATCTCCATCCCAACACCTTGGGCATCTCCATCCTAATGCCTGGTGCATCTCCATCCCACTGCTATAGACATGTCCATACCAACACCCAAACATTTTCATTCCACTGCTTTGGGCATCTCCATCCCACTGCTATAGACATGTCCATACCAACACCCAAACATTTTCATTCCACTGCTTTGGGCATCTCCATCCCACTGCAATGGGTGTCTCCATCTCATCACCATTGACATCTCCATCTCAACACCATGAGCATTCCAATCTCACTTCCATGGGCATTTCTATCCCACCACCCTGGCATCTGCGTCCCACCACAATGGTCATCTCCATCCCACTCTCTTGGCAATCTCCAAACCACTGCCTCGGGCATATACATCCTAAAGCCATGGACATCTTCATCTCAAAAGCTTGGACATTTCCATCCCAACACCACGGGAATCTTCATCCAACTTTTGTGGGTGTCTTCAACCCACTTCCATGAGCATCCCAATCTCACCACCATGGGCATTTCCATCCAACTGCCTTGGGCATCTCTATCCCAATACCACGACATATCCATCCCACTGCAACGGGTGTCTCTATCCCATCACCATGGACATCTCCATCACCATCACCATGAGCATTCCAATCTCACCACCATGGGCATTTCCATCCCACCACCCCGGTATCTGCATGCCACCATACTGGGAGTCTCCCTTCCACTGCCTCGGGCATTTCCACCCTGCTGCCATGGGCATCTCAATCCTGCCACGTCTCCATCCCTCCACCACGAGCATCCCAATCCCACTACCCTGGGCATCTCCATCCCTCCATCATGAACATCCCAATCTCATTACCCTGGGCATCTCCATCCCTCTGACTTGGACATCCCAATCCTGCCATGTCTCCATCCCTCCACCATGAGCATCCCAATCCCACTACCCAGGGCATTTCCATCCCTCCACCATGAACATCCCAATCCCACTGCCCTGGGCATCTCCCTTCCACTGCCTTAGGCATCCCAATCCTGCCATGTCTCCGTCCCTCCACAATGAGCATCCCACTCCCACTGCCCTGGGTATCTCCCTCCCTCCACCATGAGATGCCAATCCCACACCACAGCCATCCCAACCGCACTGCTGGGATCACCCCACTCCCTCCTGTGTGCAGTTTTCCCGGCGGGTTCAGGCTCGGGGTAGGATAACAATACCTGAGGTCTGCAAAGCATTAGCAGAGGATCCTGTCAGCTCCATGAGCTCATCGGGGGAGCAGCCAGACACATTTGTTACCGGGAGAAATTCCCGCTGCCTTGACCCGCTCCCAGCCTGCTCCATCCTTATTGGGATCTATCAGCACCTTCCCGATTAATTCAGAGTCACTGCCTAATTCTTCTCCTTGACCACCTTCTCCCCGCATCCTCAGCTGCTGTAGGACCTGGCATGTCAGGGAGAGAGGGAATTCTTTCCCTAAACAGTCTGTTCTCTCTTGATTCCACAGCATTATGAAATAATAGCAGTTTCCAAGAATATTTATTCTCCTTGTCATCTCAGTCACACAACCACGAGGAGATTTTGGCAAAAACTGAAGATTTATGGGGTTTTGCTTGTTTCTCTGAAGGAAAATACCCAGTGAAAGTGAGGCCAGGCTGCTGTAGGAAACCAGGAAGGTCTTGGCACAGCGAGGCTCTGCCTGGCAGCTCTGGGATATGGGCAGAGCTGTTCTCCTGGGAAAACTGAGCAAAATCCCTCCCTTGGTGAAGAGACCCCAAAAGCTGGATCTCCTGCTGCCATTGAATTTGTGAGCCTGTGAACTTCTCCTGCCCACCTGGGGATGTTCCCTCTGCATGCTCTGGGGACTCCCTACAGGATTTGGGAGAGGAAGACTCTTGACTCCCTGTAGACACAGGGAAAGGAAAAATTGGGATCCCTCCCAATTTTTGAAAATAAAGGAGGTGCTGGAAGATCTCAGACTCCCTCTCAGATTTGGGAGAGGGAGACTCTTGACTCCCTGTAGACACAGGGAAAGGAAAAATTGGGATCCCTCCCAATTTTTGAAAATAAAGGAGGTGCTCGAAGATCTCAGACTGCAGTGATGGCCAGATATGGAAGAAGGATGCAAAACTCACTGAATGATGTGAAACTATGGAGAAAAATAAAAGTAAAACCATGGAATAAACCTGTCAAGCTCTGCTGAAATAGGGAAACTTCTCACTTTAGCCTCAAGTGTTATCCCTAAGAAACCTGCCCAGGTCTGTGGGCCACAACTGATTGGGAAAAGTGCCTTTTCCATCCATGGAATCCATGGAAACACAGCCCTACAACAACAGACACCAGTGAGGGCTTAGAGAGCCACAAAATCCTGAAGATGGTTTTGGGAATGGATTCATTCCTCAGATTTTGAGTCACCCCTGTCTTTTTGGAGACTACTTTTCCTCCTCACCCCTTTCCCTTCCTTCATTCCTGCCTTCTGCATTTTTCTTTTCCAATTTTGACCAGGACTGAGCAAAAGGAGGGGCAGGGGCATGTGGGGGTCCAGAGGTGAATTTTCTGATGGATTTGCCTCCCAAGAAGGACACCTTGGACACCTTGGAGGATCCCTCAATGGCAATTTAATGGCAATTCCAAAGGTAAATTAAAGCATTTTCCAGCTCTTTCACCCATGACTCTTTGAAACGCTTTTCTGAACTCAGGGTGATGCAGTTTGGCTTTCATGGCAGGAAAATAACTAAATCCAGGGAGAGCTCTGGAAATCCAGGCCATGCTCACTGATGTCCACTTTGGGATCAGTTCTTCCAGCCACTCAGCCTCACCTGGGGCCTTGGCAAAACAACCAAATAAATAAAATTCACAGAAAATAACAATAAAGAACAAAGGAGAAACTCTCTTTTACCACAGTCCCTTCCCTGGTGGGATTCCTTTCAGCAGAACTGGAGGTGTTGGCATTTCCTTGGGGATGCCCAAGGAGGGGAAGGAAAAAACATCTGGCTCGTGGCTCTCCAGCTTCTCCAATCTGCCACCAAATGAACTTCCAACCAGACTTTGGGATCTCTCAGAGGGATGTGGGGAAAAGGCTTTGGGATCAGGAGCTGAGCCTTTGGCAGTTTCGCCTTCTTAAGGGAAGTTGTGACTCCCTCAGTCTGAGCAAAGCTCCAGCTGCTCCATGGCCTGGTTGGAAAAGTTATGGAACTCTCAAAACTGGGACTGGGATAAGTCAATTCCCCAAAATACTTGCTGGGGTTGGGGTTTCCTCTTTGGGCTGGGAAATGAGCCATGAACATCCCCCCATGTGTGCACACCAGGAATTCATTAATATACATAAATATATATATATATCACATCTGTGTGTGTAATTCCTGGTTCTGGAACTGCACCTGAAGAGAGATCCTACACATCACCATCCTCAAAAATAGTCCATCTTTCCCCAGATCAGGAAAAGCAGACAGGGATGCAGGAGCCATCTGGCTGCAGCCCAGGATGGTGCAGCAGGAAAGCAGGGGCAGATCCCGATGGACTTGGAGATCAAAGCTGCCTCCTGAGATCCTAAACGGGTCCAGTGGTGTGGAAAATCCTCCTGTGTGGGGCCAGTCCTGCCCTGCTGCACTCAGCAGCCTCAGGGAGCACCCCGAGCTCTCCCTGTCCTGGTGCTCTCCAGGTGCCTCTGGATTTCCAAAGGGGGTTGTGACTTTACATGCAGCACTTTAATCCACATCTGACCTCCAGATAGGAATCAGCAGGCTCTGGGATACAAAGAATTACAACTCTACTGGGAATTCAGCTCTTTTTCTCTGAAAAACCCTCGCCAAAATGATTCTCTGGCAGAGAGTGAACTCCTGTGCAAAACACATGTTTGGTGTGAAAGGATTTTTGGCAACTCAGGGTGGATTTGGAAGGCTGTGCTCTCCTTCATTCTTTCCTCGTGGAAAGAGGAACAGGTCCAAGGCTGAGCTCTTGAGCAGCTGCCTCTGGAGTTACAACAGGGAATGTTTCTGACAGGAGAAGCCATCTGGGCTAAGGGACCCAGAGGGCTGCAGACAGGAATGGAGGGAAAAGGGTTTGGAGCAGGGACCTGGGCTGGGGTAAAGGAACACCTGAGGTCAGTGTGAGATCCTGCAGCTCTCCCAGGAGACCTCACAGTTATCCATGAGGAACAGAAGGTATTCAACACGTTGGAGAAAGCTGGGGAGTGGAGAGAGCATCCCACCAGGAATAAAGCCTGGGTTAGAAGCAAAAAGCAAGGGTTCATTTGAGGATGCTCCTGAAACAATATGTTGTATTTTGGATTCCCAAACCTGCAGAATTTTGCTCGATGGGATTGGGTAACACCACATTTTTTGAAGATTTTGTGTTATCTTGCCCTGGAGCTCAAGGCCTGAGCCCAGCAATGCTCTCTGGCCAGCAGCTGAGATCAGGGGTGCTGGGATCCTCAGGATCTCAGCTGTGAGCTCCCAGGAATCCTCCTGAATACTGCACATAGCAAAAAAAAAAAAAAAACCCAAAAATTGAATTAATTGGAAGATAAATGATTGAGCTGCCTGGAACCAGCTGCAGACACAGTGCTGGCTTCCAAAGTCAGCACTTTCCCCAGCCTTTACTTCAGGCTATTTTTATTTGGTGATGGCACAAATCAAGCCTTTTGTTTTTTCCTGGTCACAAAGACAACATGAATGGATGGGGTGAGGTCCAAGAAAGTGACAGAAAGAAACTGTGGAAGGAAAAACCCCCTTGAAGAGCAGAGGAGCTGCAGGAGCTGAGCTCAGCACTGACCTGGAGCACGTAGCTCACCCTTCCTTTGCCTAATTTAGACCCAGTTTAGGTGGATTCGGGGGAATATTTGGGTACCTAATTAAGAGCAATTATGTGAAAGGAAGTGCAGGCATAGTGAAAATGGATCAGAAAAGAATTAATTCATTAATAGGGGTGTTCACAGCACAGCCTGGATGCTATTTTAGTTCCTGCCTGGGCTGGAATGAAGCCAGGATCACTCAATGGGGTGTGCTGGGCAGGGAGCAGACGGTCCCAGTGCACCTCCAGTGCTGATGTCACTGCTCTGGTCACATCCCCAGGTCATTTTTCCATGTGGATTCAGTTCAGCCTCCTGTGCTCAGGCCCTCCAGTGAGCATAAAAATCACCTTCCTACAAAAAATCTTGGTTCAAAAAGGGGGGAAAGCCCAGTCTTGGGATGATTCATCAGCCACAGGTTGGGGTCCATTGGTGGGGTGCTGGGGGATCTGTGCTGGAATAAATCCTGGAGAATCACTGCTCCTAAAGCAATTCCTGATTTGCTGGCTGTTCCTCACTGAGCTGACCTCAGAGCACAGATAATCCTGCAGGACTCTGGAGCTTTCCAGCCTGTGCATTCCCGTGTAATCAGCTTTGGCATCTCCGATGGGCTTTTTCCCTCCTCGGACAGAGCAGGGTCAGACCAGCCTTGGAGCAGAGGGGTGCAGACACCCCTCACTTCAGTGCACAGAATTATACCAGCAGTGGCCAGAGGTCACATCCTGCTGTCTTCTGGAGGATCACTCCGTTTCCCTGGATCCACACAAACTTGGCTCTGCCCGTTCCCTGCAGCAGCGAGGCTGCACAGAGCAACATCCTGGATTAGTTACGAGCTCTTCAGATGAGCTCCAACTCATATTTCATCAGCTCCCCCCAGCCCGGAGATCCCAGCCTGTCACACTCACTGGAGGCTGCAGCCCCACATGTTTTATTCATTTTCTGTCCCCTGCTCCTCACCAAGCACCTGCAGCACATTTCAGCTGGGCCCGGATCAGCGGGGCTTCATCAGGGCTGACACTTTCTCCCTGCCTCAGATGATGGAGCTGCGTTTCATCCCTGCACTTCCAGCCTGGAACACTGCCTGCAGATCAGCACCTTGGCAGGAAGCAGGCTCCCAAAAGCTCAGGAGTGAGGTGGGGAGAGAAGGATTGAGGAGATTGCACAGCCCAGATCCCTGTGAGCTGAGGGACACGGAGTTATTTTAGTCTTGCAGGACCCAGAGGGGAGCAGAGTCCTGCCTTATCCACATGGGAATGGAGCTTTTCCACAGCCTCCAAGAGGGATTCTCCAATCTCTAGGGAGCAGACAGCCTCTCTATTATCTTGATTTGACCAGGAGTTGATATTGGAGCAGAGGTTCAAAGGTCCTTGCCCCAGCCTTTCCCTCTTCCTGACTCTTCTGTCCAATGAATATTCATCGGATGCAGAACAGAAAAGCTTCACCAGGAGAGGCAGGGAAGTTGTTTCCCCTGCAAAGCTCAGCAGCTCAGCCTGGAAATAAGGGAGGAATAAGTCTCTCCTTGCTCTGAATCAGGCACAACTGAGGTTGAAGTGTGACTTGCCAAGCTTAAATAACTGAGGAAAGTATTTGGGAATGATATCCAGTGCCAGGACATCCTGGGAAGACCAGGATCCCTGGATCACTGGTGCCTGAAGTGGTCCATGAGCACCACATTGATTTTTGGCCATTTTTGCCCTGCCCCAGCAGCTCACTTAGACCCCACATCTGTCCTGCCAGCCTTCCCTGAGGCCAGCAATTCCCAAATCCCCCCAAGTCCCAGGGTTTAATTCCTCTCCATGATCACATTTCATGCTGTGCTACCCCTTCCTTGCTGCCCCTGCACCCCAGGAGCCTTCCTGACATTGTTCTGCTTTTCATTATCCACAAACATCTTTTTCCCCAAGTCTTTCATCACTTGTCTTCCATTTCTTCCTGATATTCCTGGCACGTGCCATAAAAATGCTGGTTAAATATTCATGAGGAAAGGCTGATCTGGGATCGTGGAGATGCCACTGATGAGATGACTTGCCATGTAATTAAAAGATACTGCCAAGAATGTTGTGAGGAGCTCTTCAAGAGGGGCCTGGGAGATGCAAAATCTGATTTCCAAAGCTCTTCCTATTTGAGGTGACAGCAGTTCCTTGTTAAACAGCAGGAAAAGGTGGCCCCAGGAGAGAAGAGTCGATGGCAAAGCAGCGACAGGAATTTATTCAGTGATAACGCAGAAGTGAGCTTGGAAACATTAAAATGACACTTTCTTTTGGAAGTAAAAGCTGATTTAATCCCAAGAATTACAACATTTCACAGGCTAAGGGCTTTATCTTGGCAATAGGACCGAGGGGTGCAGGGGGTTGTGTCCCCAGCTCAGGAGCTTCCATGGATTTTCCATGAAGGATCATTTCCTTCACCATTTTCACCCCTCTGTGGTGACTTTCACAAGTGCTTCCTGCTCCTTGCTGGGGACAGTTAAGAATGGAAGGGTAGAAAACTCTGGAATAATCTCTTTGGATATCAGTCCCACCCATTATCCAGCATCTGAGCACAGCCAGCTCAGGAGAGAAGATGCTGCTGACACAAAATCCCATTTCGTGTTCCCTTCCAGGCAGGAAAGGGCCATTCCAGGGAAAAAGCTCCACTTTGGCATTGTCCAACAGTGCCTTGATGTCTTTTCTAAGGCTGCCAGGAAAAATGATCTCTTGGCTGAGGAGAGCAGGGCACAGATTTATCCATGGCAGGAATTTACCCATGGCACGAATTTATCCATGGCCAGGATTTGTCCATGGTAGGGATTTGTCCATGGCAAGGTTTAATCCATTGTAGAGTTTTATGCCTGGCAAGAATTTGTCCCTGGCAAGGATTTATCCATGGCCAGGATTTACCCATGGGCAGGATTTATCCCTGGCAAGGATTTATCCAGGAATTTACCCATGGCAGGGATTTATCCATGGCAGGGATTTATCTATGGCCAGGATCTATCGCTGCTCTAGCACAGAGGAACGATTAAAGACCAAAATTTTTCCTCTCCACTTTGGCCAACCACCATCCCAAATTCCAAACTAATGGGGCGATAAGAGCAGGGGAGGAGTTGCTCCCATCCCTTTTCCAGCTGGGATGGGTCAGCGCAGGGTTTGGTGGGAATGGGTGGATTTTCAAGGAGGAGAGGAGTGGGAAGAGCCTCCCTTCCATCCCTTCCCTCCTCCCTCCTCAGGAGCGTGCCCGTGCACACACGACATTCCCATGTGCCCCTCCAGGGGGTTTTCCAGGTTCGGTGGGTTTCCAGGATCAGTGCGTTTCCAGGATCAGTGGGTTTTCCAGGATCAGTGGGTTTTCCAGGATCAGTGGGTTTTCCAGGTTCGGTGGGTTTCCATGTTGGGTTTCCAGGCTCAGTGGGTTTCCAGGTTCGGTGGGTTTCCAGGTTCGGTGGGTTTCCAGGTTCGGTGGGTTTCCAGGATCAGTAGGTTTCCAGGATCAGTGGGTTTCCAGGCTGGGTGGGTTTCCAGGCTCGGTGGGTTTCCAGGCTCGGTTTCTAGGATCAGTGGGTTTCCAGGCTCAGTGGGTTTCCAGGTTGGGTTTCCTGGATCAGTGGGTTTCCAGGCTCAGTGGGTTTCCACGCCCGGTGGGTTTCCAGGCTGGGTGGGTTTCCAGGCTGGGTGGGTTTCCATGTTGGGTTTCCAGGATCAGTGGGTTTCCAGGCTCGGTGGGTTTCCAGGATCAGTGGGTTTCCAGGCTCGGTGGGTTTCCAGGTTGGGTTTCCAGGCTCGGTGGGTTTCCAGGCTCGGTTTCTAGGATCAGTGGGTTTCCAGGCTCAGTGGGTTTCCAGGTTGGGTTTCCTGGATCAGTGGGTTTCCAGGCTCAGTGGGTTTCCACGCCCGGTGGGTTTCCAGGCTGGGTGGGTTTCCAGGCTGGGTGGGTTTCCATGTTGGGTTTCCAGGATCAGTGGGTTTCCAGGCTCGGTGGGTTTCCAGGATCAGTGGGTTTCCAGGCTCGGTGGGTTTCCAGGTTGGGTTTCCAGGCTCAGTGGGTTTTCCAGGCTCAGTGGGTTTCCAGGCTCGGTGGGTTTCCAGGCTCAGTGGGTTTCCAGGTTCAGTTTCCAGGTTCGGTGGGTTTCCTGGATCAGTGGGTTTCCAGGCTCGGTGGGTTTCCAGGTGATGCTGCCCAGGCGGACCCTGAGGGAGCGGCTCCATCCTCCCGCTGCTCCCGGCCCTTCCCTCCCCATCCCGGCCCTTTCCTGCCATTGTCCCGCGGGCCCCGGGCAGATGAAATCCCCAAGAAAGGCCTTTCCATGCCCCTCCCGGCGCTGTTCTCCAAAGCCATGGGCAGGAGGGGATCGGGAGCAGCCCCGGAGCTCGGGGCAGGATGGAGAATTCCTGCCAGTCCCTGCGCACCGAGCCCGCGTTGGACACACACGGGATTTGCTTTTCCAAATGTTACGGGTTAATACAGCTTGGTTAAACGTCAGGGTTGTCAGGGATCCTTTTTCTTTAGGATTTTTTTCCTTTCTTTTTGCCTTTCTATTTATTTTATTCTATTTTTTCTTTTTTTTTCTCCCCATTTTTTCCAAATCCTCTTCTTATTTTTTCTAATTTTTTGGTTTTCCTCCTTATTTTCCTACTTTGTTCTATTTTTATTTATTTTCCTCTTATAATTTTTCTATTTATTTTCTTTACACTGTTCTATTTATTTTTTCTACTTTTCTCATTTTCCTTTTTTTCTGTCCATTTTGACTCCTATTTTCTTTCTATTTTTCCTTTCTTCTTTTCCCTTTCCTCTTCTTTTTTCTCCCTTTCCTTTGTCTTTAATGCTTTCTTTCTTTTCTATTTCTGTTTTTTTTTCTTTCTGTTCTTCCCTTCCAATATTTTAAATTCCATCTTTTTTTTTTCTATTTGCTTTCTTTCTCCTATTTTTTTTTTCTATCTTCTCTTGTTTAATTTTTGTTTTTTAACCCCCCTGGGTGTTTTTTCCCTCTCCCACTTCCCCCCACCCCCTTTTTTCCCCTATAAAACGTGATCCCACCTTTCACAGCCCCCCTGGGAACCCTTTGCCCTGCAGAGCCCTTTGATGGGGATGGTGCTGCAGGTTTATGGTGACTTGGAGAGGGGATTTTACATCCAGCAGGATTTTCCTCTGGAAAACACCTCCCTAAAGGGCTGTGGTTCGTATCAATGGGGTGGGGAGACAGAGTTTTGGTTTCCAAGGCTTTGGGATCACACAGGCAGAGGGATGAGGAGTTTATTTACAAATAAATAAATGTTTCCCAGTGGTGTTGGATGGGATGATGGAATGGCGTTTCCAGAGATGCATAAAATTTAAAAAAAAAAATCACTTTTCACCCTAAAACAGGAGGCAGGTGAAGGTTGTTTTCCCTGTTCCTCCTGAGATGGATCTCCTGTGCCACACCACAATCCAGGGAAGGGCAATTTCCCTCCAGAGGTGATGGAAAACAAACCCCAAATTCAGAACAGTCCCACCCCAGGACCCCCAGACTCCACTTTACAACCATTTCTTCCACCCTCTCTGCAGGCAGGGAGTGGTGCTGGAAAGTTTTCATTCCCAGAGCCTGGAGCTGGGATGTGGAACAATAAAATGTCCCAGTTCCAAGGGTCTGGAATCCAAGGGTCTGTCCCTGGTGTCACCTGGCCCCGTGGCCATCAGCAGGGATGAGCTCTTGGCTGTCCTCGAGCAAAGGGATCGGGGCTGGCCCTGCCATTCCTCCCCAAATCACTCCCCAAAATCCCTGGGTCTCCCCACAGATGGCAGTGGGAGGAGTTTTACCTTGGATAAATTAGATTAGGATGGGAAAATGGACTCCTGCTCTGTTCTGATTGAAACAAAACCTCCCTCTCTTCCCTGTGTCCTGCCTCTCCATCCTCTCGTCCTTCTGAGGGGCACCAAAGCCTCTCCAGCCCCATCCTGCCCCTCCGTGGGTCCTGCTGATCTCCACAGGGACTTGGAGCATCCCCACCTCAGGGAATTATTTATCCCCCAATAAAGCCTTGCAGAAAAACCTGGATGCATCCCTCTGCCAAGGGGCTCTGTGGTGTAAACCTTATTGGGAATTACAATTCCAGCCCCAGGGGAAAACCCAGCATTTGTCACAGCCTTGCACTGGGGAAAAGATCACAACCAAAGCTGCTTTTTGTGAAGGGAAGGGTCATTTTTTTTCCTTTGGAATCACCAAACTGCTTCTGATGCAGTTGATCTTTAGGGCTGCTCTTGCTGTGTGCAGTGTGTGCTGAGCAGGGTATGGAGAGCATCTTCCTCAAGAGACTCCAGATTCTTCCCCAAAAATGGAAAAGTTTTGCCTTCTCCAGTACCTGCCCAAATCCAATGGAATTCTTCAACCAGGGCAATTTCCTTTCCCACAAGACAAAGCATCCCACCTCCCCCTCTGGCTGCCACATGAACCCCAGTGCCCAGTGAGCCCACCTCTCCCCCAGCCCGTGGGTAAATCCCAACATCCAATGCTCCCTGGGGCACTGCCAGGCCTGGACTGCCCTCCCCAGGTTAATGTTTCCAAGGGGTAAGCTGATATTCCTGCAGAAAAGGCACATCTGCAGGGAAAATGCCAGCAGTGTGGGTGAGTTATGGTCCCACAGCACCGATCACTTGAGCCCTAATGCTACAAGCACCTTCGGGTTTTCCTGACTGAAGTTCCTGCTAATTGCTTCCATATGATTCCTTTTCCCTTTATTTCTTTATTTATCCCTTTCACTCCCTTGTTCGTCCTGCCACGTTCAATGTTTGAAAAAACAATGAGCAGGGAAATGAGTTTATTTCCTAATAATTGCTGATATTATTTAATAATTACTTTATCTGAGCCAGGGTTGATGCTCATTCACGGCTGGGTTTTTGCATGGAGTTGTTCTCACATGGAAAGGGGCTGCTCTCAACCCTAAACCAAGGGAAATACAAAAATTCCATTGAATCCTTTAATGGTTTGGGTTGGAAGGAACCTCCTAAACCATCTTGTTCCAGCCTAACTTCAGGGACACATCCCACTGTCTCAGGCTGCTCCAAGCCCCATCCAACCTGGCCTTGGGCACTGCCAGGGATCCAGGGGCAGCCACAGCTCCTCTGGGAATTCCATCCCAGCCCCTCCCCACCCTTCCAGCCAGGAATTTCTTCCCAATATCCCACCCAAATCTCCCCTTTTCCAATGTGAAGCCATTCCCTGTGTCCTGTCCCTCCATCCCAGTCCCTCTCCAGCTCTCCTGGAGCCCCTTTAGGCCCTGGCAGGGGCTCTGAGCTCTCCCTGGAGCCTTTTCCTCTCCAGGTGAGCACCCCCAGCTCTCCTGGCTCCAGAGCAGAGGGGCTCCAGCCCTGGAGCAGCTCCATGGGCTGCTCTGGACTGGCTCCAGCAGCTCCAGGTCCTGCTGATGTTGGGTTCCCTGAGCTGGGGGCAGCTCTGCAGGTGGGTTCTCACCTGAGCAGAGTTGAGGAGGATAAATTCAAGAGTTCTCCCCCACAAATCCATGGACTGAAGTCCCACCCAGCTCCATCCATTTGGCAGAACCCCTCTTTAGCCCCTCTAAACTGAGCCCTTCCAGCTCAGTTTTCCCTCAAAGCTGTCTCTTTTTCCCCCCAATGTAATTCCATGTTCCTCATCTGCCTCTGCAGCTCCAGCTGGGCTGTTCCTGCCCCTGGGAGTCCTCCATGTGACTGGAAACAGGGACAAAAATGCCCCAGTGAGAGGGAAAAGAAGGACCTTGGGGGAGGAAAGCTTGTGGATCATGTGAAGAAAGAGGAAGACAGATCCCTGGAGGATTTGTAGCTGTTTCTAATCCACACAAGTGTCTCCAAAGCCACAAGGATTCCCGAATGTGTGGGCAGGAACAGGGCACCAGGCACTGGTATTTCCCCTCTCAACACCTAAATCTGATTCATTGTGGCATCGGCTCTGAGTAAAATCCCTGGGAAATCAAACTTGGACCTCTGAACCTTGGCACCCTCAAAACATCTGAATATCAACACAAACTCCACCAAAGAGACAATTTTGCACCCAGGGTTTCCCACATCCATCCATGTCTGTCCAGCAGAGCCTTGATCCTGCCTTTCTGTCTTTTCAAACTGCAGGATATGAATGAAAATTCCCAAAAAAATCCCTTTTTGAAGGTTTTTTTCTTTGCTGGGAATGCAGGAGAGTGAAGCTGTGCTGGCCCTGCAGCTTTCCCCACAGAGCTGGGGGTTGCCCCTGGGAAATCCCTGCACTACCCAGCTGTAAAATGGGGATATCACGTTGCAAATTAGAAAAAATAAAAGGTTTTTTAAGGCAAACAGGGCCTCGTTAAGGGTTCTGGAGAGGTCTGAGTTCAACCTCCCCAGCACAGCGCGAGGGGGAGGCAGGAGGGCAGAGCAGAGCCCTGAGATAAAGCAGGAGGTGCTGGGTGAGGGATCTCGGATTTCCAGCCAGGGCTTTTAACAGCCAGGGCTCAGGGCTTTCCCCAAAGCAGCCAAATTAATCAGGCTAATGAAGAACCCCGGGCTGCTGGAGGCTTTGGCTGTGCATCACCCCTTAATTAGGGCTAAATCCCTGATTCTGAGGGGCAGCTCCTCTGTCTGGAACATGATTAACCTCAGTGCTGGTGTGGGACAGAACAAAACCCAGCCCAGAGGATGGGGTGAGGGGGGTTTGGCTCAGGCTGGAGTTCAGCTCAGGTCAGGCTGCACTGGGGACTGGGCTGGGTCTGATATTCACCCCTCCAGGCAGAGCCAGGACAGGTAAAAGCATTTGGGAGATGCCCAGGGATGCTGGAATCAGCAACATCTGCAGTTGAGGGATAAATAAACTGGCTGTTAACAGCAAAACAGGATGGATTGATCCTAAACCACACAAAATCTGGATGGATTAATTAATTCTGAGTTTTTGTTGTGTCAAAGTGCTTTCCCCTGGGTGAGAGGGTGAGTGTGTATCCCATGGGAAGGCTGATCTTTGGAGGGGAAAGTTGGGGTGGGAAGTACAAAAGGCACTTGGGAACTGAGGCAGGGAATTCATCATTCCAAAGCCATTCCATCATGAAATGTATTTGGCCACCAGGGCTGGTTTTTCCTCCACCTGTACCTGAGTGCCCTGGAGCTGCAGTTCTGTCCCCAGGGGTGGCTCAGTGGGGATGTCTCTGTAGGTAACTCTTCATTAATATATATTCATTATATATAAATTATATATTCATGTATTTGTGCCCTCATCAGTGTGCAAAATACCCACATTTTAATGGAGGAAAACAAACACAAGAGTAAATTCTTTTCTCCAGAGGGAGCTTCATTTGACCCAAGGGAAGGGTTACCTGGAGCCAGAACTGCTCTTCCCAATGTTCCCTCTCTGATCCAAGAGTGGATTGGGACCAGCTGCATCACTGAGCTCCTCTCCCTCACTGGAAGCTGAGGAGAGCTGCCCTTGGTTTAGGCCAGGCTTATCTGCTGGCCTAACCATCAAAGGCTGCAGGAATGAGTTGGACTCCATAATTAGCCAGGAGGAAGTTTACCCCGACCAGTCAACCTCAGCAGAGAGGGAATTCATTAAACAGCTCTGGTTTGCCAAGCACAAGGATGATTTTGAAAGTCAAAGAAGGTTTTTGTTTTTAATTGCATTTTCTTTAGTGGTTTTGCCAGGAAAAAACCCAAGCATGTCCTTTCCAGCAGAGACAGGCACTCAGCCTCCCCAGATTTTGCTTCTTGGCTCTAAATCCAAGAGATTTAGTGATTCCCATGTGACACAGTGACATCCAGAGCAGGGAATGGGGAAGCTGGGACTGATGCTGAGCATTGCTGCCCAGGGAGCTTTGCAGGGAAGGCAGAACCCTCTGGCTGCAAAGCAGACAACAGAAAGTGTGATTGTTTTGGACTCTCCTGGTCCTTCACACGGCTTCCAGACCCGTCTCCAAGGCAGGCTTGGCACAGGTAACTGGGACCAGCTGGCTGCAAGGTCTGAGCTTCCATTTCCCAGCACAGGCCAGCAGTGCCCTGTTCTGGGGGCTGCTTTCTCACCTGCCTCATCCCAGACCTTCTCCCAGGAGCTGCCTCATCCCAAACCTTCTCCCAGGAGCTGGTTTATCATATCATGGGATGGTTTGGGTTGGGAGGGACATTAAAGCCCATCTCATTCCCAGGGGCAGGGACACCTTCCACTATCCCAGTCTGCTCCAAGCTCCATCCAACCTGGCCTTGGACACTTCCATGGTCTATCCCACCATGTCCCAGGTGCTGGAGGTGGGATCTGGTGCCCTCTTCTCCTGTTTCTGCATCCTGCTTATTCCCAGACAGCTCTGCCTGAATTCCCATAGCAGGTGAATAAAGCAAACCCCACCATCATCATCCTCACAGAGCTGCAGAAGTTCTCTGTCCCTGGAGTTCCACCAGGAAATTCCTTTGGCTCCAGGGAGGGAGCCTGTGTGCCAGGAGCTGCAGGGCTGCAGAACCAGGGCTGCCTCCTCCTCTGCAGGGATTTATCCATCCAGGAGCCACTGGAAATCCAGTTCCTTGGAGAGGCTGAAGGCAGCCAGCTGGTCCAAAAGCAACACCACCTTCCTGACCGATGGCTTGGCCCTACCTGACACTGGGGGCTCTCCAGGGGGGTCTGTAGGGCTTTCAGAGCCTGCAGGATTCCCCTCTTTCCTCCTGGATGCTCCACTTGCTGCTGCTTTGGGCTTCCAGTTCCAGCTCCAGGAAGAAACCCAACCAGAGACTGGGAAAAATTCATTTCATGTTCCCTCAATTCACTCTGCTGCTTTTCCTCTGCAGATCAACTCTCTTGGAGGGGTCTAAAGCTGGTGGTGGCTTCCTCAGGGGCGTTTTTTCAACAGGGAGCAAAGTTACCTTGAAAGATCCAAAGATCTCAGTCTCTCATGGACACACTGGGGCAGAGGAGGCAGAAATTGAGGGGATTTGGAGGTTTGGCCTCAGGACTCCCATTAAATCTTTCCTTGGGGGCTGATCTTGGTGCAGGGGACATTTTCCAGCCCCTCCATCCCTTTTGGGAAGCACCATGGGGGATAAATCATGCACTGCTGGGCAGGAGGGGGGGTCAGGTCATCCTGCAGGACCTTTAGGGATCTGTGTGTCCCTGGGCAGCTCTGGCTGGAGCTGAGCCAAAGGCAACAAGAGGAGCCCATCCACCCTCAGTGTGGGATTTCCCCAGGCACAGGAGACTTTGGAGCACATCCAGGGATTCTGGGAGCTTGAGGTCACATCAAAGCACCTCAGGACCCAGGGGTCCATCCAACCCAAGGTCTCCTCTGGGTGATGAGCCTCACCTTTGGGGTTATCACTCCTTCAGCCAGGTGTTCACACCTTGTAAACACCTCAAAATCCCATTTTTTTCTCCATTCCTGGAGAAAAGCCCAGCTGAATATTCCCACTTTGCTGTATTTTCATGCAGGGAAGGAGAAGTGTGAGAGCTGCAGACAGGCCCTGGCTGGGAGCACCAGGACTGGGTTTCTCACAGCAGGAAACAACCCCAAACCTCTCAGCTGAGCCCAGCAGGGAAAAAATAAACCACTTCTAATATCTCATTAACTCCCTTCCCTTTTACTTTTTTACCCTGGAAAAATAGAAGAGATGCATCAGTGCCCAGGGCAAGCCCAGAGCCTCCAGCCCCGGGGCTGTGAGAGCCCAGCCCTGTCTGAGGCAGCCCCAGATGGGATATGGGATTTATTTTCTGATGGGTTTCTAATGCCAGCTGTTATCCATGCAGGAGAGGAGCCAGCAGGGCTCTGCAGGCCTTCATCCCATCACCTGCCATTCCCAAACCTTCTTCTCCAGATGGAGACACTGAGGCACCCAGCTCCAGCTATTTCCAGGTGGATACAGAGGTCAGGCCTGTGATGGGGATTTTCCTGGTGAGGATGTGCATTAATTTAGGAATGTAATACTCGACTTGGATGGACAAGTGGTCCCACTCCCTCATCCCAGCTTCCTGGAGAGCCAGCACAGCTCTCAGCATCAGCATCACGATCCTGGGGCTTTGGGAATGTTCCCCTTGGAGAAAACAGCTCCCACCTGCTGATGGGAACGCTGGAAAGGAAATAAAAGTAGAAAATTATGTCCTGGAAAATAGCAATGCTGGTTCATCTTGTTCTGGGACAAGGGTGAGATGGAACACCTGCCTTGGAACAACCTGCCTTGGAACACCTGCCTTGGAATAGCTGCCTTTATTTGATGGGATTGAAATGAGCCTGTTTAGACAGGGATGCACAAATGTGATGTGTGAATGAGGGAAAATCTTGCATGGTTTAATTCCCTGCACCTCAGGATTTGTCCAAGGGGGAACCCAGAAAACTCCCCTGTGCCCCAGGGCAATGAAAAGAGCCAGAATCCATTAAAAATCTCGACATAAACAAACAAAAATTTGGCCGAATCAGTGCCCAGGATAAAAAAATGATTGTATGAAATAATTTGCTGAGTGTGGCTGTGCTGTACCAGGTCCCAAATGTGGGGTTTGGCTGTAAGGGTTTTATCACAGGAATTTGAATGGATATTTTATTCCCTTTGAAGTGTAACTGGGATGGCTTCACTTATCAGAAGTGCTGGCAGAAAAAGGTTTTAGGGTCTTGGAGCAGCTCATCCCCGAGCCCCACACACTGAACCCCACAACCCAATTTCCATTTTCAGAGTCGCAGGGGATGCAAAAAAGAGGAGGAAAACAAGGGTTTGGCTCTTGAAGCTCGTTCCTGGCATCTCCAAGGAGAGGGATTTGGGGTGGAGGAGAGGGATTGGGGATGAGGTTCTCCATGTGAAGGGCTGCACTGCCATCTCCAGGTCTGCCTGCACAGCCCTGCCTGCAGCTCCAACCCCATCCCCATCACTGTGCAATTATCCAGCTGGATTTTAATGCTAGAAAAAGCAGTTAAATATTTTTGTTGAACAATATTTTAACAATCATTCAATTTAAAATCTCACTCGCCTTCTTTTCCCTTGAAGGATTTATCACTGGGAAAATCTCCAGCCTGGGCATTTTGCTCCAGCACAGGTGTGGGGGCTCACAGAGATGGTGGAATGCAGGGATCCTCCATCAGGCCACTCCCAGCCCTTTCTGCACTCCCCAAATCTTAGGAAAAAACATCACTTTCTAGGAAAATTGCCAATTATTTTCTGATTCTTTTTTTTTTCTGCGTGCAGAAAGTCCCTGGTGGGGGCTGTGTGTTGATCTCTCGTGCCATGACCTCCCAATCCAGGTGTCCCCCAGTGTTGTCCATCCTGCTCCACCCCATCCAAACCACCTCTGCTCCAAAAGGGTCTGGATGCGGCCCCGAAAGCTTTGGGATCATCCAGGCACCGCCGGGGCTGCAGCATCCCCGGATACCCATGAGATGGCACTGGAGCTGCAGCCTTGGTGCCAGGAAAAATCCACCACAGGGACTTGCTCCCAGAAATTTCCTGTACTCCAATATCTGACACAGGGCTGGGGGGTTTCTCATCTTCCTGGGAACCCAAATGAGGCGTGGAGCAGCTCCTGAAGGCAGAGGATGTTGGAAATCCCAGGAATTGGGGCATGGGGAATGCAGCAGGTCAGAGCTGCCGGGAGTTCTTTGCACACTTGGTTTATTCCTGGCCATGGAACCGATGCAGGAACTGCCAGGCTGAGCCAGAAATCCCCAAACTGCCCCAAAAAGGGTGCTCAGGGCAGGGGGTGGTGGGAGGTTGGGCTGTTTTAGTGTGAATTAATGCCTGTATTTATAATAGTGCCTTTCATCCCATGCCAGGGCCTCTCTATTCCCTGCAGGTGTCCCAGCATTTATTCCTGCCCGGTTCCAGTCCCCAGCCTCCTGCTGTGGGCACAGCTGGGATCCCATGGATGTCCCTGCCATGGCACAAGGTCCCTTTGGCTGTGCTCCACAGGTCCCTTTGTGCTTCCCAGGGCAGCNCAGCTGGGATCCCATGGATGTCCCAAAATGCTCTGCTGGCACGTTGGAATCTCCTGAGCTTCTTTTGATCCCTGGAGCAGGATCTGAGATGGTGCTGTGACCCTGCAGGCTGTGGTGTGAACATCACATCCTCAGGGTGGCTTCGGGGTTCACCTGCAGCATTCAGACCCTGCTCTGAGGCAAATCCTTGGAGATGGAGAGGTTGGATCATCTCCATGATGTGGGGACAGCACAGATTTTGGAGGGATGGACAGGTCAGCACAGACCCCTGGGAATGGCTCTTTGTAAAGTCAGGACTTGCAGACTCTTAAAAATACCCCATAACCTTCCCCAAAGCTCATTTAGGGCCCTCCTGTCCCTCCAAAGGGGCTGTGGCCAAGGCCATGGGGGGGCGACATGGATGTCCCTGCCATGGCACAAGGTCCCTTTGGCTGTGCTCCACAGGTCCCTTTGTGCTTCCCAGGGCAGCAAATCCCAGAACTGAGTTGGAAGAGACCTCAAAGCTCTCCCTGTTCCACCCCAGAACAGGGACACCTCCCACTATCCCAGGTTGCTCCAAACCCCGTCCAACCCGGCCTTGGACACTTCCAGGGATGGAGCAGCCCCAGCTTCTCTGTATAACTGGTGCCAGAGCTTTCCCATCCTATATCCATGGGTTATTTCCCTCAAAATACACCACAGGGACTTTTGGGAAGAGGTTTGGCAGCCCAGGGTATTCAATTTACCAAGCCCTGAGTCCCAGCCCAGCTCACATTTCCAAGTTCTGTCACCTCCCCATCTCTAATCCGAAGGTTGTTGCTCATGGATCCTGGGAAGCTGTTGGGGACAAGGAGAGCTTTTCCAGGTGTTCAGGGCACAGGGATCACTGTGGAAAAGCCTCCCCCAAAGCCAGGGATTCCTCCCTGCCCTGCATTCCTGCACACACTCAGGCACGGGAGCAGTAATGGGATTAACGGGTGTTTTCTCACTGGAACCAAACAAATAATGGGGAAAAACCCCCAATATTGGCACCAAAACACACACACTGACTGCAGATTCCCTGGAAAACCCCAGCAGGGAATAGCAGGAACCCCTCCAGGGACAGACCCCAGGAGATGCTGCCTGTGGGGAGCTCTGCTCTGCACTCAGCAGCTCCAAGGTTTCCCAGTCACTGTTGTATTCCCGAGGGAAAGCGGATGGAATTCTGTCCAGGCCCCTGCTCTGTGCCCTGTCTATGCAAGGAAACTGAAATAAAGACATGAGATGCAAACAGCAGCCAGGGATTTTTCTTTTTCTTCCCCAAATCCTCCTTTCATCCCTGTGTTTGACTCCTGGAATGTTTCCAGGCTGCCTGTTCCATCCATGGGGCATAAATACATAAAATAAATCTATTTAACAATGCAGATAATAAATACATGATAACACATGTAATAAATGCATGATAACACATGTAATAAATACATATAATAAATACATATAATAAATATGTATAACAAATGCAGAATAGCACCCAATAAATACATATAAAAGATGTAATACAGATAATAAATTCATTTAATACATTGAATATGTGCATATACTAAATGCATAATAATAGATAATGAATCAGTATGATGAATTAATATAATAACATAATACATGTAAAATATATATCATACAGATAGTAAATACATATAATAAATACATAATAATACATATGATAAATATATCATGGAGATATTTGGGGCATAAATACATCACAGTTTAAACTATACATACACACACGATATATTTTTATAAATATATATGTTACAGAGAGATACATCCAGGCAGCTCCACAAATGGAAACTCATCAAGCTCTATCTTGCAGATAATGATTTCTATTCTTATTTTTCTTTATCAAGCTCAGGGAAAACAATTAAAACTTCTCCCAAATAATAATGATAAAAACAAAAAAAAACCTCCAGACAACAAACCCTGCAAGAAATCCGAGCCCACATTTAATCTGCAGTCTTCAAAAGTTTCTTGGAAAGCTTAATTAAATGGGAATTCATCTGTGCATTGGCTCTGCCTTGTAAAGCCTGATAATGCCCGAGTCTTAATTAAAAAAACGAATGCAGCTTTTGGTTTTTATTCTGCCACTTCAAGGGGAAAAAGCGCCAGGCAGGGCTGTCAATAGAGCTGAGAGATGCCTCGTCCCCACATTGATTTTGTTGTGCTCAAACTCCCAGTGTCAGTTCCAGGGTTCATATTGAAATTATTCCAGATTTTGTGGCTCTAAACGGGGAGAGGAAGCAGGGCCAGAGGAGTTTTAGTGCCTGGAGAGGTTTCATCCCAAAAAGTTTCATCCCAAAGTTGTAACCCTGGGCTCAGCATCTCCCATGGTGAGGGGTGTTGGATCCTGCAGCTCCTGACTCCCTTTGGGGTTTCCCAATGACCTTCACAAAGCACTCCAGGATGGGGATGGACTCCTTCCCCTTCAAATCAGGGTTGTTTTTATGGAAAATTGGAGATTAATGTTCTCCTGACCTCTGGAGATGTTCCTGTTGGGTTGAGAGGGGCTTTTCCCTCTCCTTCCCATCAGCAGCATTTCCCAGCACTTATCCCCTGATGGAACCTGGAAACTGCCCCAGGACCTCCCGCCCTGTTCTCCCCAAACCCCCCTTTTCCCAACCCATTCTGGGGACAACCTGCCAGGGAACAGGGAATAAAAACCCACCCCAAGCCCGAGAGGCTCCTTCCAGAGCATCTCCTGGCAAAGAACTCCTTGGGCCAATGTTCTGCTGCCCAAAAGTGCCAGAAAAAGGCCAAAGATCCTGCTTCAGCCCCCGAGGAAGCTCTGGAGAGTCTGAAGTGGTTTTGGTGGGTTTAGATAACATCGAGATAACAACAACAGGGCTTTAAAGCTTCCAGGGAGGAGAAATGTTGACAGGGAGAAAATCAACCTTCTCCTGGAGATATTTTCCCATCTCAGTATCCTCTGGGATGCTGCATTGCTGCATTGCTGCATTGATGCATTGCTGCTGGGAGATGGGTTTTTTTCTTTTCACACATCCTGGTGTTTTTCACATTCCAGTGGGGAATATGGAAAAGTTGACTTTGCTGCTGGATTCGGGCTCCTTCCAGCTCCAGACAGTGATATAAGGATCTCTTTAATGCTAATTAATGCGACGACACAAGGAATTAATTCTGTATTAAGCAAAGCTGTTAATTATCCCCAAATAAAACAAAGGAAAAAAGGGAATCAATGCAGGGAGAAATGACAACCCATCCTTGGCTTCCCTCTCCTCATCCCTCCCAATACCCTGTTGTGGAACAAGCAGCCTCAGGAACATCTTCTGGGCAGCCCTGAGGGCTTCAGGTTTGGTTTGGAAAGAGAAGGAATTCTTCCCTGCCCTTGGAGGGAGCTCCAGGTGTTTGGCCAAGGATGAATGGCATCATCTCCCTTTTATCCACAGGGAAAATGGCAGCAGGGGTTTCCCAGGGACATTTTTATCCTCCCAAGGGGGAGGTGGGATTCAGGCTTGGATCAAAAACCAACAGTGACATCACAAGGCCATGATGGGGAATTCAGGGCTTGAAATTCCCACAGTCTGAGATTCCCATTGCTCTGAGATTCCCATTTCTTTGAGGTTCCCATTGCTGTGAGATTCCCATTGTTGTGAAATTCCCATTGCTTCAAGATTCCCATTCCTTTGGAATTCCCATTCCTTTGAGATTCCCATTGCAAAGGGGAGCCAATCCAAGGTTACAAAAGCAGAGTGTCCCTTCCCTGTGCCTCAGTTTCCCAGTGCCATCACATTCCTGGGATCCCTCTCTAGCCTCCCAAAACACTGATTAAAATAACATCAGAGGAATTGTTGTGTCTGGAATGCCCCTGGCAGGACCATGGTCCACAGGACACCGAATTTGCTTTAGAAAGGAGGAGCAATTCCTGTTTTTTTAAACTGTGTTCCCCCTTTATCCTCTGATATTGATTCAGGAATAATGAGACAATGGGGATGGAAAGGTGGATTTTCCTCCTTTTTGTTGCTAAACTGAACAGGGATAAAAGACACAAGTTTTTCCAGGTGTTTGGGACTTGGTGGCTGCTGGGATCTGTGGATGTGCACATCCCAAAATTTGGCACAGGGTGTTGGTATCAGTAACCAAGCCCTTCATGCCTCACACAGGGTTTTCTCTCCAATGGGGAATTTTGCAGCTCTCTCTCTTTATGGATTGACCTCATCTCAGTTTTTTTCACCTACCTCATGCCCAGGGAAAAGAGCAAAGTGAGAGTTTCCTTCTGGAACACAGGCTTGGATGGATGGCTGTGCTCCAAAATCCCTGGAATGGGGAGAGGAGAGGAGAGGAGAGGAGAGGAGAG